>PISX010036595.1:0-11813 GCA_004024625.1 Mellivora capensis | reverse complement strand
TCTACCAGGCAGCCAGGATTAACTCCTATTCACCCAGGGCACTACTCTTACTCAGTGTCACCAACTGGCTTATCGAAATGAAACAGTCATTATCCACCACTGCCCTTCGAAGGCACAGCACGTCTCTCACTTCTCATCAGTCTGCTGACACCAGCTACTCATCGCAGGAGAAGCCAACCTAACAATCTTTTTTTTTTTTAGATTTTATTTATTTATTTGCAGAGAGGCTGGGGGAAGCAGGCTCCCCGCCGAGCAGAGAGCCTGATGCGGAGCTTGATCCCAGGACCCTGAGATCATGACCTGAGCCGAAGGCAGAGGTGTAACCCACTGAGCCACCCAGGCGCCCCCCCAACCTAACAGTCTTAAAGACAACTTTGATACTTGTTTTAACAGGCCAAAACATTTTTTAAAAACCAGAAACTAGGGGAGCCTGGGTGGCTCAATGGGTTAAGCGTCTGCCTTCGGCTCCAGTTGTGATCCCGGGGTCCTGGGATGGAGCCCCATGTTGGCTCCCTGCTCAGCAGAGGCATCTGCTTTTCCCTCTCTCTCTGCTCCCCACGCCGCCCCCCAGCTGTTCACTCACCCTCTCAAATTAAAAAAAAAAAAAAAATCTTAAAAATAAATAAGTAAAAATAAAAACCAGAAAGTATTTCATTGGTTTCTCCCCAGTGAATTCTTCTGACTGAATGTTTAAAGAATTGTCTATTATGACACCTTATTGTAACAGACAATTTGTTACTCCTAATATGCATTCAAGCCTTGAATGCATTATATATTCTTTACTCCTCAGGAACATGAACATTCATGGCTCCCAAACAGGTGGTCAAAAATAACAAGTCCACAGAAGAGAAGGGACTCTATTATTTCAGTGACTGCATCTTATATTAGGAGTTCCAAGAAGGCAGGGAATGCGTACGGTAACGTGGAAAGGGCTAACCTGACAAACATCTTCTAAAGAAGCAAATATAGGGATGCCTCGGCAGCTCAATCGGCTAAGTGTCCAACTCTTGATTTCAGCTCAGGTCAGATCTCAGGGTCCTGAGATTATCCCACTTCGAGCTCGTGTTCAGCAGGGAGTCTGATGGAGATTTTCTCCCTCTCCCTTAGCCCCTCCCCCTGCATGCTCACTCTCCTCTCTCTCTCTCTAAAATAAATCTTTTAAAAAGGAATCTAATGTAAAATAAGCACCTCCTATGTACCAAGTGCACTGCACAAATCTACCTACATGCTCGGTATAAGCCACTTTTACACAATAATGTCCACAAATGCTTACATAAGTTTTACAACATACTATCCATCAATTTCAAAACTTTTTTTACACATATGCACTAACCCAACAAACATACCCTATGATGTAAATATTATCATGACCTGAGAAAACTAAGGCACAGAAAGTACCAGTAACTTGTCTAAGGATAAACAGCTAGCAAGTGACAAAGCTAAAATTCTAACCCATGTTCTACTCTTTCTCATAATTAAAGATACTGCTTTTTAAATCCACTCTTTTAAAAATATGAAAATTTAAACTGCTTCTTTCAAAAAAAACATATTAAGTAGAGTAGTTCTTTCGGGAGCCTGGCCAAGCATGCAACTCTTCTTGATCTCAGGGTTGTAAACTCAAATCCCACCCATGCTGGGTGTAGAGATTACTTAAAAATCAAATCTTTAAAAAAATTTAAGATTTTATTTATTTAAGACAGAGAGCAAGCAAGCAGCCATAAGTGGGTTGGGGCGGGCAGAGGGACGGGGCTTTGGGAGAGGGAGAAGTAGACTCCCCACAGAGCAGGGAGCTAGACATGGGGCTCAATCCCAGGACCCTGAGACCATGACCTGAATGGAAGGCAGATGCTTAACCATCTAAGAGTTCCAAGCGTCTAAGAGTTCCACCACCCAGGTGCCCCTCAAATTTTTTAAAAATAAAAACATGAGTAGTTTTTTGTTTGGTATATATAAGGCTTTATATAGCCCCATGTCTTCCAAACTTTAAGCACAGCCTTCATTGAGAAGTAACACTTCACTTCCTGACCAAAGACACATATGTAAATACAGGTATAACTCAAAAGTTTCATGAAGCAGCATTTACCCTCATTTCTAAGATTCACTCTAAATTTATGCTATTTCTTTCCTTTAGTTTGGTTTTTAATTGTTGTTTATAACCCACTAATTAGATACGACCCATAATGAGAAAATCTCAATCTCAAGATCAAACTTAAAGGTTCCCTCCAACAGCCTTACTGTGCCAGACACAATACCAGGTGTTACAGAGTTATGACAGCAGTTAATCCCCACATCTACCCTTTGAGGCTGGTACTACTGTTACACTGATGAAGAAATAATCTCAGAAAAAAACACCTCACTCAAATCCCTACACTGTGGCACAAAGAAGCTCACCAAACAGTCCATCTGCTCCCCCAATTTCCCAGCCTCGTTTCAGTGAGGTGGGGAAATGTATCTATTTCTGGCCAATGAGCTGTAGGCAGATGTGTTTCTTCTCATTTCTAAGCCTAAGCACAGAACTGGCACGTGACATCCCAGCCATCTTTCCCCTTGCCACGGTGACCAAGACAACACATGACAGTGGGATCTTCATCAGCCTGGGTCTCTGAGTGACTGTATGGAACAGGGCACCCTTCGGCCACTGACCCGTGTGGGACATGCAAGCAACCAAGTTTTATCAGATTAAGCCAGACTTTGTAAATTCTTACTCCTGAGTATCTGCCCATCCTCAGTAACCTTACAGTTCAGGCCCCTGACATCTTCACTGCAGCACCTTCACAAATAGCTTCCCTACTTCTGGGACTGCTCCCTTCAACCTCTTTCACGCTATTGCTGACATGATCTTACACACACACACACACACACACACACACACCCCATGTGAGTATGCCATGTCCCTACTCAAAATTATTTATTAGTTCCCCTTCACCTACAAAAGATAATACAAACTCAGCAAGGCATACAAAGAAAGCCCTTCGGAGTTTGTCATTCTCCCCATCCCCTTCACTCCACATCCCCCAGGCATACTGAAACACCTGCCGTTCCCCAAAGCACCACAGCTTCTCACACTTCTGTAGTTCTACACATACTGTTACCTCCACTTGGCATGCCATCTCACTCTCTAGTCTGTGTCTTTCAAGCCCAGCTGAGATTTTACCTCCCACAGGACTCCTCTCCTGACTCCTTCAAGCTGACCTAGAACCTCTCTGCCCCACTCCCCACATCTTCATTTACAGCACTGGTATTTTTGGGTGCTGCTTTTACCACAGTTTCTAATTGTTCTGATATCTGTATTCCTACCACATCGTAAGGTCCTTAAGAACAAGATCCACAAAAGGCACTCAAATGTATTGGCATGAATAGCTGGCAACCCATAAACCCTAGGGTCAGTCCTTAAGAAAAATTCAGACTACACACACTTCACTTTGAATACAATGGTGAAAACATCACATCTGGAAGCCAAATTATCCTAGGTTACAAGACTAGTTTTGGGTTTCAGAAGTTCCCTATGAATGATCCACATTCTGCCTGGGAAAGCTGGTCCCCTGCTCAAATACAACGAATTTGAAAACTACATAGGCTGGTTCCTCTTAGAAAATATCTTGTATCTGTTTGGGAATCAAGAGTGCTATTAAAAGCGTGTTTTTAAAAGTTTTGTTCTGTTAAGCTGCTACTGTAATCAAAAGCTCTTTTGCTTAACCAGGCTGAGTCACAAGCACTAAATGCGGGAGACCTGCAGAACTTGGGTGTTGAGTGAGTCAACTTAAGCACTGTATGCAAATAGTAAAGCTACAAATCAGAAAGAGGAGGAACTTTAGCTAAACTACTTAGATGGAAGGAAAACTGTATCCTTCCAAATGGGGAAAAGGCAACTGGAAAGATTTTTTACCTGTTGAATAGCATTATTCTGGTTCTTTGACTAGGGAGGTTTAAAGTTAAGAGCTGGGACGCCTGGGTGGCTCAGTTGGTTAAGCAGCTGCCTTCGGCTCAGGTCATGATCCCAGTGTCCTGGGATCGAGTACCACATCGGGCTCCTTGCTCGGCAGGAAGCCTGCTTCTCCCTCTGCCTCGGCCTGCCACTCTGCCTGTGCTCGAGCTCGCTCTCCCTCTTTCTCTCCCTCTCTCACAAATAAATAAAATCTTTAAAAATAAAAAAAAACCTTTTTAAAAAGTAAAGAGTTAAAGTCTTTGATTACATATTTGTATTTTTTTACTTGCAGTGACCATGAAAGTTCAAGTTTCCTACAAGATTTAAAATGTTAGTTTACCATGAGAAGACCACAGTGGTCTTACTCCAGTAAGTGCTGGAAACATGGAAGAATGGCTTGAAAAGGTTTTAAACTCTACCACTATGTTTGTACATCTTTCATTCTGACTCTAAATTACATTTTATCTTTTTAAATGTGTGGTCTTGAATGCTTATACTTCTGTAGAGATTATCCTACCATGGAGATAATTATTTGCCTGACTGGGAAAGAATAGTCTTTCATGTGGCTCTCATCTTTAAAGCCCCAAAGACTCAGCTGCCACAAGAAATCTTCACCAAGACTCAACTGATCCAATGGCAATTTTCCAAGAGGAGAAGGAAATAAACAATCCCACTCTAGCTTTGCAAACCCTAGTCTAGAGACCAAGGGCAAATGTCACAAGTCCCCTCCAGCCCCGTTCAGAATTTCCCCAGACTCATCAGCAGTTATCTATAAATAATGACTAAACTCTGCACCAAGGGAAATGGACTCCGGAAGATGTCTACTCTGAGTAAGGCAGTCTTGTGAATCTGCACAAAGGATGAATGTCATGCATGTCATGAAACAGATTTTAGTGGGAAAAGAGATTTTTTAATACTGCAAAATATAGGCCTGCGTAAAGGCTTCTGCCCTTTCCCAACATGCCAAATACCACAAGTCACCACTTCTCTCAGGAGACAAGACAATATGAATGACAAAACCAAAACTTACAAAGTATGAGGGCTTGTGGCTTGGAACATTAGATTTCACCTCAGCTGGGAAACATCTGAGAGCTTCTCATTATGAAATCAAGTAGAAACTCTGTATTAAATAAATGAAGGAGGAAAAATAATCTTGGGCTTTATCGTTACCACCATTTTGCTCTATTTTGACCTCATCTTGACTAGGTAACACATGGCTCAGAAAGATAACAGACATGGAACCATCTTTGTAACAATTTTTAAAAATTGTAATTTGAAACATTAAACAATTTATTATACGGAGCCATACCAGACACACGGGCCTTTATGCTAAAGTAATTATAGAACAAAATCACTTGCAGAATACAGGCCAACAACCTAAGTATACAATGAAAGATGACAGTGTGAAGATACACAGAAAATGTCAAGGGAACACAGGTAATTAAAGTTAAAAAAAAAAAAAAAACTCAAGTAACCATAGACTACATCTGAAAGCAACTTTCTTGGCTCCTCTTACACAATCGAGATTTCAGTTTTATTCTGGGGCTTTACTTAAAAAGAAAGCATCTCCTACAATAGTTTTGTTTCATTTTTACCACTGCTTATTTAACTTTTCAAGACCCCCACTATATTGAGTTAGAGCAATATGACAGAAAGTGAAATGAAATTTTATTATTTTTTAAAAGATTTTTTTTTAAATTTTATCTATTTATTTTGACAGAGAGAGATCACAAGTAGGCAGAGAGGCAGGCAGAGAGAGAGAGGGGAAAAGCAGGCTGCCCAACGAGCAGAGAGCCCGATGCGGGGCTCGATCCCAGGACCCTGAGATCATGACCTAAGCCGAAGGCAGAGGCTTTAACCCACTGAGCCACCCAGGCGCCCCTTAAAAGATTTTATTTGTCAGGGAGAGAGAGAGGGAGCACACACGCACAAACAGGGGGACCTGCAGGCAGAAGAAGCAGGCCCCCACTGAGCAAGGATCCCAATGCGGGAATCCCGGATCCCAGGACTCTGGGATCATGACCTGAGCTAAAGGCAGACACTTAACTAACTGGGCCACCCAGGCATCCCATGAAATGAAATTTAAATAGTTCTCCTCAGTGTTTAACTTCACTTTAGGGCACATGTTGCACTGTACCTTTGAAGAAGTTACCAGCTGAAAGTAACATACGAGACATTAAGATATGGCAGAGCCCCTGCCTTCCAGAACCCAGAATACATGTACTGACGTGCACTCAAGAAAGAGGGTTGGCCAAAAAAGAGAGAGAGAATGGATTGGCATTCGCAGGTCAACAGAACAGAATCCTAGCTGCTTCCATGGGGAGTCCCAACCCCAAAGAGTGAAAAGGACAAAAGATCAATCCAGGTAACAGGAAAACTGCTTGGGGTGAAAGAGGAAGCAATACTACTTATTTTTCATTCTTTAAAAAAACCATCACTACTAATATCTACAATATTTTAAATTCTACATCACTTACTTATGAGTATCTTCACCATGAATGCAGAAATAAAAAGTTGTCAATTTACTTGAATGAGGCAAGTCTTTAAATCCACCCAAATTTGGACCTGCTCTACTGTGTCCATCACCACAGGACTTCATGCAGGTGTAGTACTGCAGAATTACTTGACCTCAGAAATTCCAAATTTCAGCCTTTTCTAGACAACCTTTATGATCTTCCATATACATTTACCATTCCAACTATTGTTCCCCCAATATTTTTCTTAAAAGCTTCAAAAAAAAAAAAAGGCGGGGGGGGACCCTTGGGTGGCTCAGTAATTAGGCGTCTGCCTTTGGCTCAGGTCATGATCCCAGGGTCCTGGGATTGAGCCCTGCATCAGGCTCCCTGCTCAGCGGGAAGCCTGCTTCTCTCTCTCCCACTCCCCCTGCTTGTATTCCCTCTCTCGCTGACTCTCTGTCAAATAAATAAAATCTTTAAAAAAAATCGTATCCACTTTAACATCATCCTAAGCAACACTATCCATGAAGATAAAAGTCTGACATGCTAGTTATGTTTTCATTAATACACATTAAAATACAGAACTAGTAAACAAATACTCATCCATGTACCACTGAAAATCATATGTACTATCAACAGTACAAAAAAAAACCACTCCTGAATACTCATTTCAGCAGCAGATACAGTAAAAATGTAACTAATGCCACACTTTGAGAAACAGTGATTTAATCTTAAATCCTATGCCACAGTTAAGGAAACAGACTCAAAGAGGGGCTGTAATTTGCCCAAAGACAAACACTAACTGATGGCAGAGGCCTAACTTGGATCTAAACTTAGTCCAGTGGTGGTCCCACCAGAATACAAGTTCCAGATGGGTGAGTGATAGGAAGAACTAGAGACTGACCTCGGTGAAGTTCACCAGCAAGTGAACCTCAAGCAGCCGGTAAGCTCTTTACCAGTATACCTGGGCTTTTCACGGTCTCTAAGAAGCACACACAAAACACGGTACTTGCCAGCTGACTCTCAAAGGTTTTCTGCACCAGCTAAAATAAATTTGCGGTTTCCTTCCCAAAGTCTCATGTAGTCTTGCCCAACTCAACGAACCTCAAGGTCTACTGTAAAGATAAAAAGTCTCCTGGATCAGTTTCCCATTTTTTGGTTCAACAGTACCTGTGCTACAGAGCCCTGGTCCCCACTGCTCATGCATGCTCTATACAGTTTCAAGAAGATTTCCCATCTCTTGATTTTTAGGCCAGCTCTGGAAAGAGGCTGGAAGTTTCCATCACAGAGTCACTCCTATACTTCCCAGATACCCAGAGCAGGTTTTACTTTCAAGTGATAGATAACCTATGTCTACTGTGTGCCCAGCAATGTTTCACACGCAGCCTCACACATCCCCCTATAAAAGTAAAATGACAGAGATCCTGGCTCCTTGGGAGTTGCCAACCCAGGTAAGCTTAGCTCTGTATGCATGTAGCTAATAACAGCTCATGTTCTTAATGTTCATATATATGCCAGGCCCTGTGCCATATCCTTCAAATGGACTGTCTTACTGAATCCTCACAACTATTTACCATGATTATCCTCCCTTTATATATGAAGAAGATAAAATTGAGACTTAAAGATGTTAAGTAGTTCATCCCAGATCAAACTGTAAGTAGGTGGTAAAGTTCAGACTCAAACCCAGACCGACTAGGCTGATGTTCTTAACCAGTGCACTATCTTTTTAAAGTCACACTGAAAGGAAACATGAATTCTGTATATTTTATATCTTATAAAGTGAGCTCATTTCTTACACTTGGGAAGTCTAGAGCTAGAGCACCTGTGAAGTATTCAAGAAACAGTAACACATTCTGGGAATGCCATTTCATACTGACTGAGGGACGAATCTGTTCTTTTGTAATCTGAAGCTATTCAATTTGCACTTTAACCAAAAACTCCATCAAAGTAACAGTAAATGCATACTGTTACTTATCACCTAAATCAATTTTAGGTAGGTTATTCCATTACTACTTATGCAATGCAAAGCTGGAGTACTAATGTGTTAATTAAGAAATACATTTGAAAAAAATATATAGGTATGTAGATAGATACACATATTTGGTCTTTGTCCCCAGTTTGCGCCAGCTCCTAAAACTCCTGGTATGTCCTTACTGAAAGAAGTATCTTTTGTTATTCATAAGGATCCCCTGCTGGACCACACTGGGGTTTATGCTAATGAGGTGACTCAGGGAAGCCCCTTCAAGACCGAGGCTGGCCACACCAGAAAGACCAGGCACTTGATTAGAAGGCTGGAACTTTTAGGGGTGCCTGGGTGGCTCAGTGGGTTAAAGCCTCTGCTTTCGGCTCGGGTCATGATCCCAGGGTCCTGGGGATCGAGCCTCACATCGGGCTCTCTGCTCCGTGGAGAGCCTGCTTCCTCCTCTCTCTCCCTGCTTGTCTGCTTGTGATCTCTGTCAAATAAATAAATAAAATCTTGAAAAAAAAAGGTTGGAACTTTTAGTCCCATCTCCAGACCACCACAGAGGGGAGAAGAGGGCAGCTGGAGCTCAAACACCAGGGCAATGATTGGGTCAATTAGGCCTACCTAAAGGGGCCTCAACTGAAACTAAAACCAGGCTAGGAGCGCTCCAGGGATGGTGAACACAGTGATGTGCTGGGAGCCTGGCATGCCCAGAGGGGAACAAGGAAGCTGTGCCAATTCATATCTTGTCCCATGCATCTCTTCCAATTGGCTGTTCCCCAGTTGTATCCTTTATAATCAAACTATAATCCTAAATACACCTTCCCTAGTTCTATGAGTCATACTTTCTGATAATTATTGAACTTGGGGGAGGGCGATTGCAAGGAACCCCGGATTTACAGTCTGCCAGGCAGAAGTGCAGGTACCCTGAGGCTACCTGATACTTGTGGCTGGTATCAGGTAGAATCTTATGAGTGAGTCATTAACTTGGGGGTATGCACTAACTCCAGGCAGTGTTTATCAGAATTGAATTGCTGGACACTCAGGTGGTGTCAATTGTTGTTGGAACAACGTAATTAATAACCTCAGAAAAAGAGGCCCACATTAAAACCAATTAAACTGGTGGCTCAGAAGCCACTTCCCTGCTTGATCTAATCATTACATCTACAGCTGTCACCAATTCGGAGCACTGCTTCCCCTTTTCAGCACGAGTAGGAAATCTGGCTCTATGGACAGATCCACAAGTATCTGGTAGAATAAAAATTTTTTTAAGAGAAAAGACTTATGAACTAATCTGATCGGCTAAAGAAAACATGGAATGTTGTAGAAATGTAAAGTAAAAAATGATTACTCTTTAATAATTTTAGTTGTGATTTATTCCACATTTATTACAGTCTCCATGAAAGAACCAGGAATTACTTCAATAGTTTCCATGTAAAACTGTTCCCTCTGGATAGTAGTAGATATTGTTAAATGACAATGATCATCACCTAGTATTTGCTTCATTATGTACTTTTACCCAAACTCTAATGTGCCCAGGAACATCACATTCCCTCTTGTTTACCAGATTCTGATTCATCAAAAGTAAAATCAAAAGAGACAGAGATCTCAAAAAACTTGGGCCAGCACTCTGCAAGCAATCTTTAAGACCAATCTGGTCAAACCAGACACTGCATCCCTGCATTCACCCCTCCCCATCAGAAATACACCTTCCAGCAATGGGAAAGAACACTTGTGGTCACAGCCCTGGTTGGGGCCACTGGATTACCAGACTCCACGGGCTCCCTGTCCCCCCCTCCTTGTGAACGGTATTCCCTGGAGTTGGGCAATCTTGTGGACCTGCTCCTTCCCTACCCACTCTTCCCCCAGCATGTGCCATTGTTACCATTTCCTACCCTTTCCCAGCTGGACCACTGGTGGGGGCATTTCTCTTCACCCTATACACCAGCCCATAATAACCCCCACTGCCACTGTCTCCTACACACCCTCCTCCCCTACAACTCAACCTACCTATCTAAATGCCTTTAGAAGTTTTTAGACTTTTACATAAACTGTTAGGAAACCCCCAAGCAAACTTCTCCTTACCACAGACAGGCATCAGCTGTAAACCAACTGTTTTGAGTAAATGACTGAACCAGTGACTGGTTGTTACAAAGAAAAACTAATTTACTAGGAGTAAAAGAACCATGGAAACATTCTTAAAAATGAACACAGAGCATTCATTCTATCACTTCTTGATCTTGAATTCCACTCACTTAGAAGCAAGAAAATGTCACTGAAACAGAAAAATGTCTCCTATGAGGGCCTGGGACTTTCAGCATGTTCATGATCCTAACACACAGAACCTAGGCTACTGGAGCGCCAGCACCCTCCCCGCAGTGATATTGCTAACCTTCTTCTGTTTGAAGAGCAGCTGCTAGCTGGGGTGCCTGGGTGGCTCAGTCGGTTAGGTGTTCGACTCTTGGTTTCAGCTCAGGTCATGATCTCCTGGGTCCTGAGAATGAGCCACAGTGTGCTCAGTGGGGAGTTTCTTGAAGATTCTCTCCCTCTGCCCCTCTTCCCACTTGTGCACACACACATGCACATGTTTTTCTCTCTCAAGTAAATAAATTTTTTTCAAAGATTTCATTTATTTATTTGACAGAGGGACAGCGAAAGAGGGAACAAAAGCAGGGGGAGGAGGAGAGTGAGAAGCAGGCTTCACACTAAGCAGGGAGCCCGATGTGGGGCTCGATCCCAGAACCCTGGTATCATGACCTGAGCTGAAGGCAGAAGCTTAACTAACTGAGCCAACCCAGGCATCCCAGGATCCAATTCTTGACTGCAGCTCAGGTCATGAGCTCGAGCCCCGTGTCTGGCTCTGCATTCAGCAGGGAGTCCACCAGACTCTCTCTCTGTCTCTCCCTTCCCTTTCCCCGCTCCCTCTCTAAAAAAATAAATGCCTAAAAAAATAAATAAATAAATAAATAAATGAAGAACAGCCACTAGGTAATCATCAAGTAGATATAAATGAAAGTAGATTTAAATGAAAACAAATTTGCTTTACCAAAATATAATAAAATAAAAGGAGGGGAGGATATAGCCATTATAGTTATTTCCTGGAGCTATTCTAAAACTGTTATGTCAATGGCTATACCCAGGTTTTCCTGTTCAGATTCCAGGGCAGGTCACAGGGAAAAGGAAGTAATCTGATCAGCATTTTGCATAGGTATTCTCTGCAGCATGCCTGCTAACTTATCTTTAAAAATTAGAGTGATAAAGCCTCAACTCCTATTTTTTTTTAATTTTTATTTTTTATAAACAAATTTTTATCCCCAGGGGTACATGTCTGTGAATCGCCAGGTTTACACACTTCACAGCACTAACCATAGCACATACCCTCCCCAATGTCCATTACCCCACCCACCTTTCCCGACCCCCTCCCCCCAGCAACCCTCAGTTTGTTTTGTGAGATTAAGAGTCACTTATG
>PISX010036594.1:0-11808 GCA_004024625.1 Mellivora capensis | reverse complement strand
GCAGAGGGCCCATCCTCTGAATTTTTCTTCTGTTGGGCATTCCTCCTCCTAGTCATTTTGGTGAGAGTTGGCTGAATGGTTGTAGCTGGATGTATCGACCTTGGTGCAGTGAAGGTGCACCCTGGAATGCTTCTGAGCAATCAAGACTCCCCACCCAAATGAAAGAAAAAAAGAAAGAGAGAAAGCAGAAAAAGAGAGAGAGAGAGAGAGAGGAAAAAGAAAGAAGGATAAAAGAGAAGGCTCAGCCCAAATGGGCCCCAAGGTAAGGTTTGTGGAGTATACAAAAAATACAGACAAACAAAATAGACTGATAAAAGTATATGACAAGAGAAGAAAAAAAATGTGTCCCTATATATGTAGAAGCAAAATAAAGAAACAAACAGGCAAACAAAAAAAAAGAACCTCGTCAAAAAGAACCCTAAGTATAAGATTTATAGACTACCAGGACAAACACAAGTATACAAAAATACTGGTAGGAGAAAATGGTGGGAGAGTGGTTGTAAATTCTCAGTGTGGGCGAGGAAGTTTATTTTGCTTCTTCCTGGATGTATCTTGATATCTTTTTTAAAGGATACAACTTTCCTAAGATATCAGGGGATTAAAAATTGGTTTACCTATAGGGGTAGGATTGATTGGGGGAAGGGGATTACCTTGAATTTTAACTCTATATGAATATTAGCAAATAAAAGTAAAGAAAAGAATGATCTAAACTAAACTAAGGTGAAATTTAAAAAATATATAAAAAATAGAAAAACAAAAGAAAAACATGGGTATATGTATCAAAAAGTTCAGGTTAAAAGGTTATTATGGAATTTGATGTACTGGATATCTCACTGTGATGGTAAATAGGCTAAAAAAATCTATATAACAAAATAAAAAAGATTTAAAAAAATTTTAAAAATGATCCAGAATAGTGGGAACGAATTAAGAATTAAACGTATCTATGAAGTAGTAGTGATTGTTGTCTTCTCGGGGGGTTGGCATCTGGGGGAGGGGCCTGCCGCGTGGGTTTTCAGGCGGTGTTTCCTGAGTTAAGTCCTCCCGCCCCCCTCCAGGGGGTGGGCTCTGAGGAAACCTGGCCTTTAGGCTTTTGTTCTCTGGAGGTTTTTATGTCTGTTCCTTTGTTTTCTCTCCCCTTGGCAGCTCCGGATGGTTCTTGGAGGTTTAGAGGAAAGCTAACTGCACCCAGACCTCCCTCCCAGAGAGAAGCCCCAGTCCGTTCCCCTCTGGCTGCTGCAGAGCAGGTTCCCAGCCGAGATCTCTGGGGACACCTGTGTGTCCTGCTTGTACTCAAAACCACAAGCGGCAGCTGTCTGGGCAGCTCCAGACCCCCAGAGAGGTTCCAAGCAGGGAAGGCACACAGAGATTTTCCCGCTGGCCCGAGCTGAGAGCGATCAGACTTTCTGGGTCCTAGAGCCCCCGCTGGTGCCCGCGCGTCTCTCTCAGGGGAGGGGGTGGAGCGCGTCACAGGCTCCGCTAGCGCGGCGCGGCACACGCGTGGGGACTGCAAAAGTCTGTTTCTGCTCCGAGAGGGTCCCAGCCCCTGCCACACGCCCAGCGCCCTTAGGAGGTCTCCTCGCAGCTCAGCGACCAGGACCTGGTTTCTCCGCTGCACTCTCTCTGGCTCAGCTCCAGCCGTGTCTGCCCTCCGTGGGGGACTTAAGCTCCTGTCCCTAACAGTTCCAATTCCCACAATTTCCCCCTGCGATCTTTTCTCTTTTTGAGTGCTTTTTATCAGACTTCAAGTTAATGCTGGTCCCCAGTCTTAGGGGACTCTCGTATTGGGGTATCACTTCCCAATGCGTCTCCTCTGGTGGCTCCCTCCCCCTTTTGTTTATCTTCCGATCCCAGTCCGGTGTTCCCGCTCGGCTTTACCTGCCCACTGGCGTCTTCTGCCCCCGTAGAGATCCTGACGAGTAGAATTCTGATCTCAGGCTGATTTCATGAGTGATCGGAGTTCCTTCGTAGGTAATCAGCTCACTTTAGGGGACAGGTTGAACCAGAGCCTCCTCCTAGTTCCCCGCCATCTTGTCTCCTCTCCCTTTTTTTTTTTTTAAATTGAGGTGTCGGGACGCCTGGGTGATTCAGTGGGTTAAGCCGCTGCCTTCGGCTCAGGTCATGATCTCAGGGTCCTGGGATCGAGCCCTGCATCAGGCTCTCTGCTCAGCGGGGAGCCTGCTTCCTCCTCTCTCTCTGCCTGCCTCTCTGCCTACTTGTGATCTCTCTCTGTCAAATAAATAAATAAAATCTTAAAAAAAAAATAGAGGTGTCCCCAACAAGTTTCCCATGGAGTTCAGTTGAAAATAGTGACATTATGTAAATAGCTGCGTAATAAATATGCCTTATCCATACCCTGTGCGCTATATAACGTATGATCAATATGATATACATATTGTGTACTTACAGCTACGTATTTCTACATATGTACATCGATATATTTAGATATGTATCTAAATATATCTAATATCTAAATATATCTAAGATATAAATACATGTCTATCTATATCCAGATATATAAATACATATTTAGATATAAATAGGACTATAACAACATGCCTATATATTTATTTAAAGTTATGTAGTCTGGGGTAACTTGGGTGGCTCAGTGAGGTGAGCATCTGACTCTCGATTTTGGCTCAGGTCATGATCTCGGGTCATGGGAGTGAGTCCCAAGTGTGGCTCCACGCTGGACACGGAGTCTGCTTGAGATTCTCCCCCTCCCTCTGCCTCTGTTTCTCCCCCGCACATGCTCAATCACTCTTTCTCTCTCTCAAATAAACTCTTAAAAAAATAAACTTCTGTAATCTGTGCACACATATATACATATGTAATACATGTGTCTCTTACATATAAGACTCATATATGTACATATGTCTCACATGTATACATTTGCATCTGATGGGTGATGCCATTTCCCGAGACTCACCTGGTGACCGCGACTTCCAGTGAGTGCACACTCAGCACGAGAGGCACGTGAAGTTACTATGCTTTGCTCTTTGGCGCTCTGGGTGCTCGCCGAGGTGATGCATGACTAAGGGAGATGCTGCTTTCAGTGGGATGCTGTGTTGGGTGCAGGCGCCTTCTGGCTGCCAGCCCTCCTCCTCCCATCCCCAACGAAGATGGAATGACGTTGCTGAGACATCGACCCTGATTCCAGATCGTCTTTCTACACAGTTACAGCCTTTCTTCAAGCAGAACATACCTGTCTGGGGGAAACAAAGGATGAAACGTTATAAGGGGAAAACCAGTGAATTCATTAAGAGAACGGTTCTTAAAGCATGTGTTTTCCATCCGGACTCAGGGCTATGTGTCCTTGAGACCAAGTGGGCCTCGGCCTGCCTCTGTCTCGAAGCTCTTGTAGTGAGTCAGCAACTCCTCATCCCAACTATCAATCCAAATAAGAAGTGCTTCCAAGCCAAGGACGGGTTGACCCGCCTGTGGGATCGCAGGCACACATGGGTCGTTTTAATGTTCAAGCGGTATTATCAAAATGTAGATAGATGACTCTCATTATCAACAACAGAAGCCGTGTGGTGGCCGGCGGCTGGCGGCCTTGGAAATGAGCACGGTGACTTCTTGGAAAACCAGAATTCATTACATTCCTTTAAACCATTTTCAAGATGCAGGAATGTGACGAAAGAAAATTCTTAGATGAGAAAAGGAAACTCGAAGACACTTAGCTAAGTTGATTTATAGGACGAACCTATACCAGGATCTGCTAAAGGGATGTGGGCATCATGCGTGTCCTTTCAAACAAGCCGTCCCAGCCAGTCCTTCTGCACGTTTAGATAACCTGGGAACCGCCACCTTTGTAGCAGCGATCAACAACACGATCCACCAGATTTTCCGCAGGAGAATGTGAGTCGTAGGCTCGTCACCAGCAGGAGACATGATTACAGAGCCTGGTCATCAGGCCACATCCTTTCATTCTCTCTCTCTCTCTCTCTTTTTTTTTTTAAGATTTTATTTATTTGTTTGACAGACACAGATCATAAGTAGGCAGAGATGCAGGCAGAGAGAGAGGGAAGCAGGCTCCCTGCTGAACAGAGAGCCCGATGCAGGGCTCGATCCCAGGACCCTGAGATCATGACCTGAGCCAAAAGCAGAGGCTTTAACCCACTGAGCCACCCAGACGCCCCAACACATCATTTCATTCTTAATTTTAACTCTGATTCCTGGATTTATCTGCTGTTCAAAAGCTAAGTACCTCTACTTTCTTCCATTCCAAAATGGTCTACATTCTGTTTTGTGTGAACTTAAACCAATTTCTCTTAAAAAACATTATTTTAGATGTATTTATTTATTTGTTTAGGATTCACTCCCAAACTGCTTCTAGAATCTGTTGGAGCAGTCTGTGAATTAAACATGAGGGGAATTTGAAGGGAGTGAGAACAGGAAAGCTCTGAGCTGAGCTGAGCCAGACTTTGGGCAAAGGAGTTCCCCTCTTGTCAAGAAGAAACACACAAGTATACCCACCTTCAAAGGTTCCTCTTACAGGACACGAGGAGCGAGCATGTCTTGTCCTAGCCTCGTTGGTGATAATGCCAACCTCTTCCTCTCCTCCTCTCCTCCCCCAGTGCGTCTCAGCCTGCATACTGGACTCATCTAAAGCATGACTCTGGTCAGGTCCCATATGTCACCAGCAACTGAGGTCCACAGGGCTGGGTCTGCCCTCTGTCCTTGAGAAAAAGTTGACCTAGGCCTCCGTGTCCAATCATCCTGGTCCCTGGTCCCTCCTCTTCCCCCACCCTGCCCTGCAGGCTCACTGAGCTGGGGAAGCCTGTGGGTGGTCCACGGGCACATGACCCTTCTCAGACAACAGAGCTGCCCGGTGTGTTCTCTCCTGGTCCTGAGTACTGGCACAGGCTTGTTTTAGTTCTCTGTTCCAATTGAAATAACATTGTGCCCTCCCTTATTTAATTTTTTCAAAGATTAAAAAAAATATATTCAAGTTGGATTTGTCCTGCCTGTCTGGTACAGTTCTGCTTCTCGGTGCCCACCGTCCCTAACTGCCCTTCCAGTTCTTCATCAAGTTTGTGATCTTCATGAATGTTAATGACCTCCAGTCCTATTTTCCCTTTGTCTTCTTTTGGGAAATAAAGATAAACATCATTTTGTTATCTCAGTTGTTTCCCTTCGCAAAGCTGTTGAGAGGTACTTGCTTTCTCTCCCCAGGTCTGTAGACACCATCTTTCGGTCGGGATCTTGGACTACCTTACCCTCAACTATGTTCATGGATGTAGGCTTGCTTCCAGCAAATTGTGTCAGTCTTTTGCTTTAAAATGACAACAAAAAGTTCTTTTACGTCTTAGACTCCTTCTTGAAAGAGTTCTAAAAGCACAACAGAAAATAAACAAAATCCCCTGTCCACAAAATCCCCTCTCTCCCCAACTCCTAATGATTTTAGCATCGTTTCTGCGTCTGTTTTATGTTTAAGGCACCAAGACCTCTCAGCTCCCTCTGTGCTCCAAGATGTCTCCTTGGAGTCTCCTTCAGACATACTTAGGCCTTAGGCCTTTATCTTGTGTTTGCAGACCCCTGTGCCCCCGTGTTCCCCGACATGGCTGGGCCACCTCGCCCTTCCTCTGTGTCCTCCTCGAGCAGGGAAAGGGATATAAACATGTGTCTCTTTGAAGTCTTGTTTTGTTCTTTCTCCTTCGAACTCTCTGCCCTTTCCCTAGTCATAAAAACAAAATGGAAGAGAACAAAACAAGCCTCCTCCCCGCGGTGTACCTTTCTCAGCTACCCAGCCGCTGCCTCTGTTGACCTTTGTTTCTCCATTCTCCTGATACCACACTTAGAGCTTTCATTCTTGTTCTCCTCCTTGTGTGTGCAGATAAGCAGCCAGGGGTAATTTGTTACTATTCTTGCTGGCTATGGTGTTGGGAGAATTACCGTCCTTGACATCTGACTTCCTATTTAAAAAGCAGATCCCCGAACTTAGCTTTTTTCATCATCCTCATGGCCAGGCCACCAAGCAGACTGAGTTACGTTAAGTCAGCACGGCATGGAGATTGGGGCTCCATTTGATGGAAGAGAGCTTTGTTGTGTGTCAAAGGCAGAGCTCCTTACACAGGGCAGTGAGCGACGGGGACCATTGTGGGTCATGCGACATCGGCTCTGTCCACTTGGTTGACTCCTCACCACGTTCTCTTGGTTCGCTGTGTTCTCGCCAGGCCCTATCACATCCCCTGCCCAGTCTGGGCACTAAAGGACAAGGGACCCAGTGAAGGAAGTGGTTCCCTTGTCTGTCTCCTAAACTGAAATCTCCCTATCTCAAGTTTAGCTTCTACACTGAGCGGCCCTTCAACATTGGATCAGGGCAGACTTCATGCAGTGAAACAAATAGCGAGTCCCTTCACAAAACAAATAGCGAGTCCCTTCACATTCAGAGTAAAGTTCAAATTCACTGGGCACCACGGGCCCCTGTCTGTGCAGGGTTTGTGTGACCTCCTCCATATATGATGAAAGTACCTCATTCTTGAGCCAGGCGCCTCGGCATAGCCCACTCCCTCCACCTGGGATGTGTTTTTCCTTTTTAGGTCATTAAATCCTGTAAGTGTCAGAGGGCACTTCCTCTAGGAGCCTCACTAAATTCTATCCTTCCTTCCTTTATTTATTTTTTCTAAGATTTTATTTATTTATTTGACACAGAGAGAGGGAGCAGCACAGGGAGAGGGAGAAGCAGACTTCCTGCTGAGCAGGGATGTGGGACTCGATCCCAGGACACTGAGACCATAACCTGAGCTGAAGGCAGAGGCTTAACCCACTGAGCCACCCAGGCGTCCTCTATCCTTCCTTTAAAACCTACATTAGATGTCACCTCCTGGGAAGCCTTCCTCTATCTCTTCCCTTCCCCTTCCCTCTGGAGGTAGTAATATTCTCTTCTCTGCACAACTCCATAGTAGTTGTTATGGCCTGGGATTTTCATTTTCTGCTGAGTGCCTAGATTGTGACTTCTAGCACAATGTCGACCAAAGAATAGTTAATCAGTAAATGCTTGCTGAATGAATGAGGAGCTTTCTGGCTCAGAAGTCCACACACTACGATGACAGTGCCCAAATTTTCTATGCATGCTTTGCAAGCACAAAACACATTCAACTCTGGGTCATCACACAGCATGGGGTTTCTCCCACATGTTCTGGACATCCTTTCCTTAGTAGTTACAATTTTGCTTCTCCATTTAAAAAAAAAAAGTTTATAGATTTCAAAGTGGGAAAGCACTTTGAAAAATTTGTCTCAAACTTGTTCCAAACTGTATACAGATTCACATGTGACCCTTGCATTTGGAGAAGCATTTGTAACATTTTTTTTAGAAAGTTTTCTAAGACAGGTTTTCATGAGGGGCATCCAATAGTTTCCTTTTATTCATTCTCCTAACACAAAGGTGATTGCCGGTTTGCACCATTAAAACGTACAGTTAAAAATGAAACCACACTCATCAAAAAAAGATACATGCTTCGAGATTTTAATTGAATGTGTATGTTTATCTTCATAAATATCTTCTACTGAATAAGTGTGCAGATAGAGAAGGTCAGATTATTTAACAATATTATTGTTTTGGAGGGGTCAATATCTAAGGCTTTTTGTTTTTGTTTTTAGTGGTCAGTTACTATATAATTTATCAGCCAGTCAAAATGGATTCAGTCTCGCCATTCATTCCTTTTGTGTTCAGGCTGGTTAACATGTTTTGTGTGATATTTTTTCCCCCAGGAGGAGTGTCAGAACTACATCCGGGTGCTTTTGGTGGGTGGCGACCGGTTATTTACCTGTGGGACCAACGCCTTCACACCTGTCTGCACCAGCCGCTCGGTAGGTCTTTATCTCAAACCTCGACAGAAGTTAATACCAGGAAAATCCAAGCATTCTGTTAAAGCTGTAGTTTTACATGCATTTCCGTTCTAAGGAGTTGTTTTTCCAATCAAAGAAAACATCTTTTTTTTTTTCAAATGGAATAAATATTTGAGGTATTGATTATTACTAATCACCCTGACTAGGCTACAAAGAGCTGGAAGGAACTCCGGTTTGTTTCATTCCATTTCAGTGTGTTTCTAAGCTGTTTCTGCCAGCTTTTCGCCACCAGTGATCCTGAACAGTAATCCCCAACATACTCTTCCTTTAGCCTGGTTTACTGTAGACATACCGACAAGTATTAAATGGCCTTAAAATCATAGTCCAAATGACAAAAATGCACTTGACCTGTTGGGTAAGAGCAATGTCAGAAAAACGAAAGGAAGCCAACACATGAAGCCTGAGCCCCGGGCAGAGCTAAGTTCCACCCTGTCCTCTTTCTTTTCTTTTGACCTGCCCTTTTTGGCGGGGACTTCCTGGCACCTGTGTCTTACACCCGTAGATCGTGGGGTCCTCAGAGCACTCGTGCATCTTCCTGACTCGAGATAGGAGTTAGATGTTCCTCGGGGAGCACGATGGAGAAATAGCGTTATGTCGATTTCCCGGTGACATCACTTCTCTCAAAGCTTGACTCGATCATCTGCATTATTTTCCAATAACCAAATTGGTGGTTCTGGAAATACCGAGAGGACGAGGAGGATGGGGAGTGTTGCCCACAGAGAGCCCTCGGTGTCACGCTTCACACCATGTTGGTGTGAACATGCTTCACGTGTTCTCAACGCTTCACACTGACTTGGCTGGTGGTTCTCTACCCCATGTGCTACTTATCCTTTGGTCCCTGTTGTTTTCAACAAAAGTTTGAGGTATAAAGAATTGAAGTGGCCGGCCTGGAGCTGACCGAGGGCAGAGCGGGCAGTGTGTGTGGGGGCCCTGTGTGGCCTCTGTGCTCTGCTACCACCAAGGTCAGAACGAAGAAGCCTATGGAACTCTTGCCGTTCAAGGATAGGTTGAGAATCCAGCATCTGAGAAGCTGGGTTCACACCAGATGCCTACAGGACCCCGAGTGGGCTGTCTGAAAACTGACAAGATAAAGGCTTGGAAATTTGGGCTACGCAGTCCGAAGTAGCACGTGTCCTTATCTGGGAGCACAGTTTGGGGCTCTTGATAGCATTTTAATTCCCTTACAGTGATAAAATGACATGTAATCTAATTGTGGTTTCTGTTTCTCTCAATACGGAAGTTTTCTTTATTGATGTGGAAAGTCTGCAGTGCCCGTGCATTACCAGTGGGACCCACGTACAATCGTCTTATTTCGGTTCTTTGGGGGGTGTAATGGTGTAAAGTCCGGCAGCTCGAAGGGAGGATGGGGGGTGACTGATTGGTGGCTCCTCCAGCCAAGGCTCCCGCAAGGTGTTACCGTCAAAATCAGACTGGACACCTCTGTCGTGGCTTGTCCTAGCCCCAGAGAGGTCATCACATGTGTGTCATTTGTGGGCTGGGCTGAGCTGATCTAGGGCTTTCACGGGGGATAATCGGTTTCGTCTCTCCTGTCGTCCCCTGCAGTTGAATAACCTGACTGAGATCCATGATCAGATCAGTGGCATGGCCCGCTGCCCCTACAGTCCCCAGCACAATTCCACGGCTCTTCTGACGGCCGGCGGGGAGCTGTACGCCGCTACAGTCATGGACTTCCCAGGACGGGATCCCGCCATTTACCGGAGCCTGGGGATCTTGCCTCCACTCCGCACGGCGCAGTATAACTCCAAATGGCTCAACGGTGAGTCTGCCGGTCACGGCCGGTCCCCACCTCGTTTCTCTGTACTGCCTGGTACTTGTACTCAGAAGCACGCTGTCGCCACTTCCAAAGAGAAGCAATTTCTTCGTTTCTCAAGAAATCAGAATGTCCCTTGTTTTGTACATCGGTGTGGACGGGCGTCTGTGGGGAGCTCTTTCGGAGTAGAAGGGAAGAGACGCTGTCAACGCCGGGGACAGCAACAACAGGGCTAACGTTGACATGACCATGCGTCGAACTTCAGCTGGTTTTGACGCTGTTGTCCGAATTCGGGAAATGTGATGTCTTACTGCAGCTATCCGTGGGTGGGTGTGTATTCTTCCTTAACTTCTCGTTATGTATCTAAAAGCAGAAATGACTAGCATTTCGTGACATTGTCAGACACTGGGTAACACATTGTGTTGGGCCATGGGTAGCTCCAAAGAGCTTGATCAGTTTTTAATAAAAAGTCTCAAGTCACATACCCAGGGAATTGGGGTGCACATTACTTGGAGTTACTTCCTTCGATGGCGTGAGCGTCCCGGGTCACTCTGCTGTCCACATTCTGGCACTGTGGTCCTCGGACTGACCCCGCTCGAGGTGCAGAATCGCTCATGCGGTTTCAGGCACCGCACCCAGGTGTGACGATATCCAGCAGCAGAAGCCAGATTCAATGTGTCTTCTTTTTTTTCTTTTTCTCTGAGCTTATTTTCAGCAAGTTATTTCCACAAGAACCCATGACCCAGGGACTATGGCAGCAGCACAAGACAGGAGAACAGAGAGGGCCCCTCTGCGAGTCTGTGATTTGCTGTTTACAAGTCCATTGTCGATTTCCTTGCTTGGAGCTTCTCCCTTCCAAGAATGGCAACTGTTTAGATCCCCTGCGGGAGTCCGCAGAGCAACCTTGGTGTTTCTCTTTCAAGAGTCTGACCCCCCCGCCCCCATGGCCAGCCTTCTTCCCTCTTCCTAGGGGGCTGATGTGTGCTTCTTTTGGATTCCCACGTCACAAGTAGGACAGCTCAGTGTCCCCTGCAACATTGAAAAGGTCATTGAGGTTCTGCTTTCCTTGCCGATCAGTACCCTGAACCCACTTCTCCCAGCCTCCAGCATTTCTTGAAAACACAGTACCTTTGGCATTTCAACTTGGATTCCAGACCTTACTCCTCTTTCTGATACCTGTCCCTCGGGACTTTCTCTCTCTTGCTTTAGGGCAGCTCTGTAGTTTTCAGTGCCACTGTATGATGGCGAGAGATTTCTCCCACCTACTCAGTGTTTTGCTGAAAATCTTTGGTAAGAAATATCTTCTTTGTCGAAGATTACTTGACCCTAGATTTGTGGGTCCTTATCTGGGCTCTCGACTCTATTCCACTGGTCTGTGCATCTGTTTTTGTGCCAGTACCATACTGTCTTGGTGATGGCAACTTTGTAGTAAAGCTTGAAATCAGGCAACGTGATGCCCCCAGTTTTTTCTTTTTCAACATTTCCTTAGCAATTTGGGGTCTCTTCTGGTTCCATACAAATTTTAGTATTGTTTGTTCCAGCTCTTTGAAAAATGCCAGTGGAATTCTGATCGGAATGGCATTGAAAGCATAGATTGCTCTGGGCAGTATAGACATGTTAGCAATGTTTATTCTTCTGATCCATAAGCATGGGATGCTTTTCCATCTTTTTGTGTCTTCAGTTTCTTTCATGAGTATTCTGTAGTTCCTCGAATACAGATCCTTTACCTTAAGAAATTAAAAATAGAGCTTCCCTAGGACCCTGCAATTGCACTACTGGGTATTTACCCCAAAGATACAGATGTGGTGAAAAGAAGGGCCATCTGTACCCCAATGTTTATAGCAGCAATGGCCACGGTCGCCAAACTGTGGAAAGAACCAAGATGCCCTTCCATGGACGAATGGATAAGGAAGATGTGGTCCATATACACTATGGAGTGTTATGCCTCCATCAGAAAGGATGAATACCCAACTTTTGTAGCAACATGGACGGGATTAGAAGAGATTATGCTGAGTGAAATAAGTCAAGCAGAGACAGTCAATTATCATATGGTTTCACTTGTTTGCGGAGCATAACAAATAACATGGAAGACATGGGGAGATGGAGAGGAGAAGGGTGTTGAGGGAAACTGGGGGGGAGATGAACCATGAGAGACTATAGACTCTGAAAAACAACCTGAGGGCTTT
>PISX010036593.1:0-11809 GCA_004024625.1 Mellivora capensis | reverse complement strand
CATAAATTAGGAATGTTTCTTTTTCTTCTTTCATTCCTTCTTTCTATCCTGCCTTCTGGACAAAAACGGGTCACAAATTAGGTAAACTTGTATGTCTGATTTGTTTACTTCTCCCGAGTAAAAGTGATGAAGTAACAAAGTAGATAAACTTTCCAGTCTGTAAGTATCATTGGTGAACTTGTTAAAAATGACTATTTCCAGGCCACTGGGGCTCACACGCCAGTTGTTAGGCACAAAGGCAGCCCAAATTATCTGATGCAAATCACCTATTTCTGTACTTTCAGGTTAACTGTTTAAAAGTGTAATCATTTACAAATTTCAATCTAATCACAAACGGCATTTGGACTGTTGTATAAGTTTATGATTAGAAAAATTTCAAATTGTTAAAAATAGTGATTACAAACAATTTGGGAATAGTAAGAAAAAAAACACATTTATTTCCTGCTTATATAGAATTGTTCTATTACTTCTAAAACATCACAGAACTTCTTATGATCACACTCATCTACATGCATTTATTTAAAATTAGTCCGAGGCTAGTGTGCAGAATTAATACAAAGGAACATTGTGTTATTGATTCTAACATCTTCAGTATTTAATAGATATCAATCTTCAATAACATGTGTGCAATTTACTGCACAAGTCACTGGATAAAAAGCACTTGACTCTTATAACAATCTGGTAATATTTGATTTTGATAAGGTTTAGGCTAGTATTAAAAGTTAAAATGAAAATAAAGTGGCTTTTTTCTTTGCCTCCCAGTTGAACATGCACTCATATGACAGAACTGGATCTGAAACATGAGAAAAACTTCTCAATCAATAAATTGAATTTGGATTGTATGTTTGTAGCTCTCAAATTCTTACAAAACTGTCGTTGAAAGCAAGTTTTTTTTGTTTATATCTCATTAATCAGAAATAGTTATTGTATGCCTTTATCATACCTGTCTTGCAGGTATTGAAAAAGTTGCAAACTGAATTTTGACATGAACAATATTGAAAGAACAGGTTTTAGGGACAAGTCTGATTATGTATAATGTGCCTTGAGGAATTACTGTTTAGCAAACTTGCTGACAATTGCTGGCATATTCAGAAAGTAAAACTTGTGGTGGGGGCTCAGGAAAATACCATAATTGTTGACATATTGTTCCAGCAGCAAGATGTAAAAACTGCACTACTATAAACCTTGGTATGTGATAATTGATTAATATGTATCTCCTGAAGGAAAGGAAAAAAAAAATAACTGAGGAAGGAGGATGGTTAGGAAGTAGGACAGAGAGATAAAGTCAAACTTATTTTTGTATTAAAAAAAATATATTCATGGTGCACCTGGGTGGCTCAGTCAGTTAAGCGTCTCCCTTTGGCTCAGGTCATGATCCCAGGATTATCCCAGGGCCCTAGGATCAAGTCCCACATCAGGTTCCCTGCTCAGGAGGAATTGTACTTCTCTGTTTTCCTCTGCCCCTTCCCACTGATCCTGCTTACTTTCTCTCTCTCTTTATTTCTCTCTCTCTACCTCTCCCCCCCAAAATAAATAACATATTTAAAAATATATAAAAAGTCATTAATTTCAATATGAAAATATTGACTAGTTTAAAAAAAACTTTTCATTCCAGTTATCTTATGAATCTTTTGCATTCAAAGTGTATTTCTTATGAATCAAGTTCTTATAAAACATTTAATAAAAAATATCAGCACCACTTCTGAAAGTTCAGAGTTAAGAACCCTTTCAAACATGAAGCAAACTTAGATACCATCAAGAATGAGGTAAAATTTTTTAATAAACTACTAATCTTATGCTTAAAAAATCATAAAAAATCGAGAAAATTAAAAGTTATACAATAAAAAGGAAGTTAATTTCAGAGAAAAGTTAATTAAAATTAACCTTAAACATAGAAATTGTTCTTTAAAAACTACAAAATAAAACAATAATAAAGTATCATTTTAGAGTTTTCAAGACAGTATTCAGAGATTATCCTGTGCTGTTAGTGGGAATATAAATTAATGCAATCTTCCTGTAGTCACCTCACCAATATTACCCCAATTTTAAATGGACATGTCTTTGATTCAAGGATACCATAAAGTACCAAAAGTATATTTTCACCATGGGATTATTAGTAAACACAAACAATTGGAGATAAAAGAAATGTCCACTTATAAAGCCCAGTTAAATAAATATACTAAAAGCACATAAAGCAATACTATGCTCATGAATAGCATTTGCTTTTGCTTTTAAAATGTCTTTCCTGCAGACATATGTACCAAAAATTGTAAAATTTTAGAAAATCTGCACCACCTTTGTTGACTAATTTGTTTCTTTTCTCTGTTAGTTGATATGTTAGGAGTGATACCCAGATAGTGAATTTTCAATTGATTATTGTAGTTTAACAAGTATTTCATGGAATTTAATGATATGGGTAGCATTTTGTCTCAAGAGTATATACCATTTTGTAACTTCTTGACATGTATATTTAATGTCTGGCAATAACATTTGCATGGTTCTGCTATGCAGATTTATTTTCCTTCATGATGATATTGAAAATATGAATACACTTAGATGATAATTTTCATTGCAGAGAATATCAAGGTTGTATAATTTTTAAAAAAGTATAAAATATTCAAACATTACATATAAATTATGTCTTTATAATTTGAAGTATTATATTTTATGAAGCCATAATTACCACACTTTCCAATTGCTTTACTAAATATATATTAAAAGCATTTTGCTTAGAGCAAGTAAAAATTTTAAATTCACTATATATTTAATTAATTCAAATAAATACTATGTGAATGTATTTGAGCAGGCAAACTGATTTTAATACCTAAGTCATAATCTTAAAATTATGTCCTTACTAAATCTTATCCTCTTTTGATTTACATTCTTTAAAAACTTAAAAAATGTAATGCAATTTTATAAATTAATATTCCACCTTATTTTGGATTTAGATGCCAAAACTTTGTGTGAAATTGTAATTGGAACTTGGGCATAGTTTAGATCAAAATACAAAATAAAGTTGAAAGTGTGAGATATAAGTTAATTAGTTTATTACTATGCAAGAATTTATGTTCCGATTTGTATTTGCATGTAAAATAAGAGTGGTAATTACCGAGTTAACTTGAGAGCCAAATGTGTTTTAACTTAAATAATTTGAATTATTGAGGAAAAGCTTTCTTTGATGCAATTATCTGAATAAATGAATTAATTTTCATCTATGCAGGAGTTGTTTAAAAAGAGTAAACAAAATTGTTGAAAGTATTCCTATTTAAATCTTGATAACAGTTTTTGTCACATATCACTTGCACTACACAATGGGATAAACCAGGTTTGCAGAGGGACCTAGAGTTGCATAGAGATGGCAAGTTTTAATTGTATAATTCAATATTATGAAACATCTAGTTCCACAGTTCTCAAAGACGGTGAGTAGTGTGGCATGAAGGTGCTGGCAGCTAAATTTACCGATTAGTGTTCATTGGAACTATTTCATTAGTATGCCCCATTGCGTCTTTCTTTCTTTCCCATTGAGGGAAATTTGAATAATGAATAAAGTGCTTGTGATGATCTACCCCACTTCCAAGTGATGTAGAAGAGTCAGCCCTGAACTTTCTTTTTCCTTTCTAAATTGTCTTCCCTGTTGTGTTTTGATAAGACAGATACATAGTTCTCTTTACTTCTTAAAGTGACCTTTGGAAATTTCATATGAATAACTACAGCCTTATCACAATTTATGATTTATTTTCAGTAGAATATTATGATTCAAACCAACACTACTAAGCAATATCTAGAAATGAAGAACACATTAAGTTTTGAAAGAGCACATCATTTAGAAATCTATCTTCTAAGATGTAATGCTCAATATAGACAAATACATAAATTAATTCAGACAAGTGGAAATTATTCAATTGGCATAGATTATCTATCTTATTTTGGTGGCAAACATTGTTTTAACTAGACAAAAGATTGCAGAGAATATGTTATCACATTTCGTACTGAGATTATTATTCTTTCTCATGGAATTGGATGTATTCAATTTCTAGCTACAGTACAATCACGGAATTCTAACCACAAAGGCTTTGAAATGAATGGCTCACATGTGGAGTAATATTTACATCTTCTCCTATGGGATGTACAGCACCTTTTCCAAGTGAGAAATGCAAACTTCCATGAGTCAATAAGAATTCCTTTGGCCAAAAAATTCTAACAAGTTTGTTCGATAACCTGGAATATTGTTTCAATACAATTTCACAGTAGATTCCCTTTGAACAAAATGAGTTCTTTTAAGATATAAATATACATATATGCACATATATATGAATAATACACATATATAAATGCATATAAATATGCGCATGTATGCATAAATTATATATACACATAAATAAGTAAATATATAGGGTTCTCTAGAGTGCTTTTATTGAAGGTAGGCAGGTTAATGGTACTCAGGACCCTTTAGCTGGCCTCTCATGGTAAAGGGGACTTTCAGGACTAAGGCATCACTCTGGTACAGACAGAACTAAGAACAACCACAGGCTCTCCTGAATGTCAAGGCCTAGTTTTAATAACTGGTGCTTATTTAATCGAGACAAATACAGCTCTCTAAATGATTGACAGCTCAAGGTCTGCCAGATCTGCCAGCTGTTATCTTTCAAATGAGAGTGAAAGCTAAGAGCTTAACATTGTGCAGCTTCGGTAAAGCATGAAGAACATAAATATACATCTCTAAATGGACACAATACACCTGCTTTTTTTAGTTGTATATGGAAAACCAATTTTATATTATTCATCTGTTTTTATTCTTTTGGAAACTGTGGTTAGCTATTGTGGCTTAATATTTCTAAAACTCTAGGCATGTACTCTACCAGTAACATGACTCTGAGAATGAAACTTTTACTTTTTTTTTTTTTCCTTTCTAGCAGATACGTTTTGTGCAATTGAAAAAGTAAATAAAGGAGAATAAAAGATTCAGCCCCTGGTCAAAAGTTCACATTTCAGTTCTATTTTTTCTATTCTTGTAAACAATTAATGGTATTTTTTTAAGTTAGGGTGTTATTTGACATAATAATCTAGTGTTTCTTATGATATTATATGGTAATTCACTTTTAATAACACAGATGTCTTTGGACATTCTCCTTTGGAAACTGATTTCATTAGGAGACATGTTTTTATGTCACCAAAAGATAATTTACAGATGGATATGTAGTTTCTTTTTTTAGTTACAGCAACTGTTTATTAAACCCTTATTAAATCCCAAGCAGTGTTGTACTTTATAAGTATACATTTTTAAGAATATGTATAGTAAGTTCATAACTCTTCGAGGTATGCCTTATTTAATCATGTATAAATTAAAAAATACAGCAAAAGTCATGTGACAGGTAAGGAACCTGTACTTGACTTCAATGGTCTTTCTCTCAAACATGAATTTTTCTCTCCTCATCTAATAACATGAATTGGAGAATGCACTTGTTACATGCTCCTCATTACTTTTGTGGGAATTGTTTATCAAACAGACAACATCAATTGCATGGCACAGATCATAATTATACTACCATGGACAGATATTATCAGTAACTGTCAATGAGAGTGAATTTGCTTTAATATACAGAAAACTAATTTTCATGCATTGAAAATCAAAGTGTCCATGTCAGAATGTGCTACTTACTACTGAGTGATTTCATAGAGCTGTTAAAAAAGTCTGCTGATAAACTTTAATGTTATTGTCCATGTGCATAGATACATATGAGCAATGTTGTTAAACCTATTAAAGTCTTAGTTAGCCAAAACATTGGGAAGAAGAGAGAATTCCAGAAGTTAGAAGACTAAACAAGTGAATGAGTACATTAACTTGGTATGGTATAGGGTAAAATTATGGGAATGTCATTGAAAGATTTCTCTGGGAAATAGGAAAGGTAAAACTAGTGCAACCAGGATTTTATGGGGAATGATCAAGTCCAAGAAACAAAATGATTGGCACAGGCCAGGGGCTGCCACTTACTGCTTATTGTTAAGAAGCTGGAACTGCACATCTCCAGAAATTATTCCAAGGCCTGGGGTGTGTGACTGGGTAGCACTGCACATACAGGAGTATTACCAGTAGTTGAAATCAAGAGAACTAGGTTTCTGGGGTGTGAGGAGGTAGTTAGGCACAAAGTCAGCAGACTTCAATTGTATAGGAAATATTTCATTAAGAAATACTTTAGCTTACAAAGGAAACTAAATGGCTAGGATCTTCCTCTATTTTTTTTTCATTAAAATATGTTGATTAATATCAGCTTAGTTATACTCTCAGTAAAGAAATTTCTTTCATCTACCCTGTAAGAGTTAATCGATGCTTTCACTGTAAATGTCTTACTGATCTTTTGAAGTTCTTATGTTTTGAAGACTCCAACTGTTTAATTTCCTATAATCAGCACTGGCAAGTAGACAACAGCACAGGTGGAACTAAAACTCCATTTTCATGTTAAACTCGTCTCTCAAGTCTCAGGATCATCTGGTTTAGGCCTGGTTGCACATTCAAAATAGAGAGAACTATTATTGAACACCTTGCTTCACATAGTCTCTTGGGTGAATAGGAATCCAGTGTCTTCTGCAAACACGCTTAGATAATGGGTCCACCCAGGCTTCATTTCCATAAAGTCACCAAGTAAGAGAAAATTGCCCTCTGCCTTTGAAAGGAGAGAGTTTTCAACATTTGTCTCTCCCAGTGTCTTCTGCTAATTGATTTTTATAGTCCTATCCAGAATATTAAAGTTCTATTAATTTATATTTGTTTTCATGTCATTTAACCATCTTTAATTGAACTTATACAGATTATATTTTAAATTTCTTCAAGTATCAGTGATTCCAAACTCAAACAATTATTTCCAGAATGGTGACTCTTTAAGTGTCTTCTATTATTCAGACTTCTGAACCTACACCTAGTTGCACCTGGCCATGTGATTCCTCTGTGTCTTCTCTTCTCACTGAGCCTTGTTTGCACAGTGCTGGAATCATTTTCCTGTGCACACAGAACAAGAGGTAAAACAGTGTCATTTACTAAATTGTTAAATAATCCATCAGAAAGTTAATTTCAAATGTCAAGAAATTGAGTGGACTAATATTTGCATGTACCATTTAGTGGCTTTTGATATGAATTTGGAGTGATTCCTTAATAAGAGTGAAAACCTCCATGGTAGTCATCCCCCAAACAAAATGTATTTCATATACTTCATAGGAGAAATGAAGAAAAAAAAGTCTACTTATATATAAAACACAGAAACAATGGGTTGTAAAAAGGATATTGTCAATACAGCTTAATTCAGATATAATCATTATGACAGATAATTCAAATTTATTTTTATTTTATTGATTTATTCGAAAGAGAGAGTAAGTGGGAGGCAGAGCACAGGTGTGGCAGGGAGAGAGAGGCATGGTCCTGACTGAGCAGGGAGCCCAACATGGGGCTTAGTCCCAGGACCCTGGGATTATGACCTGAACTGAAGGCAGATGCTTAACCAACTGAGTCATCCAGCACCCTAGATAATTCAAATTTAACAGTTTGAGGAAAATAAAGTAGTCAACAAGAATAACACAACATTCTCAAATATATAAGGAGGATATATACTATCCCATATGAAACATTACAAACATTTCTTCTCATTTGATGATTTCATCCTCATTTTAATGAAAGAGTTTTAACAAAAAGTTTTAACAAAAGTGAGTTTTTGAGTCAAAAAGCAAATAAAATTACTGAAAAATGTTAATAAAAATGGGGCAGCAATATGATTAAATATGATGTATACATGAGGTATAATTAACTGAGAAGAAAATTACCTCTAAATGGGGCGCCTGGGTGGCTCAGTGGGTTAAAGCCTCTGCCTTCGGCTCAGGTCATGGTCCCAGGGTCCTGGGATCAAGCCCCACATCAGGCTCTCTGCTCAGCGGGGTGCCTGCTTCCTCCTCTCTCTCTGCCTGCCTCTCTGCCTACTTGTGATCTTTCTCTCTCTGTGTCAAACAAATAAATAAAATCTTAAAAAAAAATTACCTCTAAATATCCTGATAGATAAGACAATAAGTAAAGATTATTAATTACTTAATTTTGGTTGATTAAATAGATGAAGCACATCATTTCATTCAAAGAATATAACTGTTTTGTTAAAAAGAATTTCCTTTAATAAGAAATATTAATGAGCATGTTTTAATTATTAAAAAATGTCTTATGATTCTTAAATAATAGTACTTTGAAATACTTTAATATAAATTCAAAATAATGTAGTTTAGATGCTTAACTTAAACTGTATTATTGGAAATTTACCTAGGTACTGGATGTTTTATGAAGAGACATAATTGTCTTATATACACTGTATCAGTATCAGTAATGTTGACTATAAAGCTAGGTATGTAGTAGCCCTCAATAAATATATTTTGAATACATAATTGATAAATAATTTACACAAAGCATGATAAACTGATCTTTTAACAAATTTTCTCTAATATTATATATCTCATATGGATTTCTGGCAATGATCAGGTTTCAGACCCTTAGAGATTATGATATTTGAGATCAGATATTATCTGCTAACATTATGACAAAGTAAATAAATAGGTGGGTAACCTTAATGAAAGTACACCACCAAATATTTTAAATAAACTTTAAGTTCTGGAATTTTTATTTTGAGATTTGTAGAAAATAATGAACATTGATTCATTATCATTAACTGAAGTCTATGATTTATTCAAATTTCCTTAGTTTTTTTCTAATGTTCTTTTCTGTTAAAACATTCCATCCAGAATACAACATGACATTTAGTCACTGGGTCTTTGTCAGTTTCTCTTGTCTGTGGTAGTTTCTTAGATTTTCCTTGTTTTTAATGACTATGACAATTTCTGGAGTACTGGGTAGGTATTTTGTAGAATGTCCCTCAATTGGTATTTGTCTAAGGTTTTCCTCATGATTACACTGGAGTTATGAAACTTGAGGAGGAATGTCACAGAGGAAAAGTGCCATTTTCTTTATTTCATATCAAGGGTATATACAATGAACATGATTTGTCACTGTTGATGTTAACCTTAGATCATTTGACTGAAATAGTCTTTTCAGGTTTTCCACTGTAAGTTTATTCTTTATCCTTTTGCCCTTTCTATAATGTGTTCTTTCCAAGAAAGTCACTATATGTAACCCATTCTTGTGGGTTGGGAAGATATGCTCTCTGTCCCTAAGGACAGAATATCTGCATATTTATTTGGAATTCTGTTGGATGAGAGATATATCTCTTCTCTCCCATTTATTTATTATTTATTTAAACATTTATTTCAGGGTAGAATCAGGGACATTTATTTTATGTGTGGGTTATAATCCAATTTGACTTTATTGATTTAGTTAATCAATGTATTCCTGATTTGGCTATTGGGTATTCTTTCTGTTGAATTCTATATAATTTTTACATACCCCCATATTTGTATATGTATATGTGCACATTTCCTTATCTTCTGGCACCCCAAGGTATTCCAGGCTTATCAGATTTCCTTCCCTAGTGCTAGAATTAGCCATTTCTCCAAGGAGCTCTGATTCTTTGTGTTAAAGAATGGAACTAGAAACCAAGGTTCAGGAGCTAGGTGTGCTTGTTGCTATGAAGGTGTCACTCAAATGACAAAGCAAGGAAATATATGTGTGATTACAAACCAGGTATACATGCAAATCTATGTAAATATTTCTATTTGTATACTTTTGAATTTATAGTCAATACCATGGTCTTCAACTACTCCATTACTGCACTGGGTATTCTAATTTCCTTTTTCTTCTCTGTTAACTCTCACAATAGTGAGAAATCTTAAGGATTTCTTAGTGAGAAATCCATCAGTCTTCTATTTATTTATTTTTTAACACCAATGTACATGAACAGTAATATCAAAATTGTTAACCTATAACCTCATGAGACACACTATTATCAATAGAATATAGTGCTTTTGTAAAGTTTCTTTTGTCTTTAGTTCTACATGTGCTATTCATTTCCAAAGATTCTTAGGTCAGTACATTTTTCCCTGCCCCCTTCAATGAAGTTATTTCAGATATGGTTATAAAAGTAGATTATTTTGTCATATTATTCATTTCTCCTTGGGGTCCCTTAGTCTCTTAAATTATTTTTTAAATTTGTATACATTTAGTTTTACTCCTGTGCTGTAAAGTTCTACTGGTTTTACTAAATGGCTAGGGTCATGTATCCACAAATACAGTATCATGCAGGAGAAATTTACCATTCTAAAATATCCCGTGTTTCAACTATTCAAATTTACACTAGCAACCACAAATCCCTGGAAACTATTGATCTTTTTATTGTCTCCATAGTTTTACTTTACCAAGATATTTTATAACTGGAATCATAAAATATGTAGTCTTTTTAGACTGGCTTCTTTCACTTAGCAATATGCACTTACAGTGATTCATTTCTTATTATAGCTTAACTATTACTTTGTATTTAATTCAATAATATTCTATTATTTGGTTGCACCACAGATTATTTACCCATTTATCTATTAATGGACACATTGATGGCTTACAGTTTTGGTTAATTATGGGTAAATCTGTTATAAATATTCATGTGAATGCCTTTCTTGTGGACATTACTTTCCAAATCAGTAAGGCACCTAGCTAGGATCTGATTGCAGGATCATCTGGCAAGATTATGTTTAGCTTTGCAAGAAACTGCCAATCTGTCTTCCAAAATCTTACATTTTGCATTTCCTCTATCTATGAATAAAAGTTCTTGTTGCTCTACATCCTTGCTAGAAATTGGTAATATCGTTTTTTAAATTTTACATATTATAATATTTGTATAGCAGTATTTTATTATTTTAACTTATCATTTCCTAATATGATATGGAGCATCTTTACATGTTTTTGTTTCCCATCTGTATATATTTCTTGGTGAGGGCTCTGAACTGCTCTTCTGCCCATTTTTAATTGGGTTGCTATTTTTTTATTGTTGAGTTTTACAATTTCTTTGCATATATTGGATTCAATCATCTGTCAAATATATCTTTGGAAAATATGTTCTTTCAGTCCGTGGTTTGACTTTTTATTTTTTAAATCTCTTTCATAACATTTGTAATGTTAAAGACTTTAAATGTAATTTTTAATTACATTTAATAACATTACATTTAATTAAAAAGACTTTAAAATATAATTTTAAAGATCCAATTAAACTTTTTTTACCTATAGGGATTGCACTTTTGTGTTGTACCTAAAAATTTGTCACTAGGGGAATTGGATCAAAGTGGTCAAAAGTTATAAAGTTCCACTTAGAAGATAAGTTAGTATTGGGAATATAATGTACAACATGGTGAATAAGGCTAACATTGCTGAATGATATATTTGAAATTTGAGAGTAAATCCTAAAAGTTCATATCACAAGAGAAAAAAAATGTCTTTTTCTTCTTCTTTTTTTCTTTTCATCTATACGAGGTGATGGATGTTAACTATATTTGTTGTGGTAATTATTTTGCAATATATGTAAGTCAAATCACTATACTGTACACCTTAAACTTCTATAATGTCATATGTTAATTACATCTCAATAAAATTGAAAGAAAACCACAAAAACTCACCACCAAACTCAAGGTCTTCTAGATTTTCTCTTATGTTTTCTACTAAGAATTTTGTATTTTAGTATTTCGAACTTAGCTCAATGATCCATTCTGAGTTGATTTTTGTGAAAGGTGTAAGATTTTTGTCTATGTTTGTTGTGCATTTTGGATATTGATGTCCAATTCCTCTCATAGCATTTGTTGAATAGAATATTCTTTCTTTATTGAATTTCTTGTGGTTCTTTTTTTT
>PISX010036592.1:0-11813 GCA_004024625.1 Mellivora capensis | reverse complement strand
ATCAGACAACAAAAAGAAATTAAAGGCATCCAAATCGGCAAAGAAGAAGTCAAACTCTCACTCTTTGCAGATGATATGATACTATATGTGGAAAACCCAAAAGACTCCACGCCAAAACTGCTAGAACTTGTACAGGAATTTAGTAAAGTGTCAGGATATAAAATCAATGCACAGAAATCAGTTGCATTTCTCTACACCACCAACAAGACAGAAGAAAGGGAAATTAAGGAGTCAATCCCATTTACAACTGCACCCAAAACTATAAGGTACCTAAGAATAAACCTAACCAAAGAGGCTAAAAATCTATACTCAGAAAACTATAAAGTACTCATGAAAGAAATTGAGGAAGACACAAAGAAATGGAAAAATGTTCCATGCTCCTGGATTGGAAGAACAAATATTGTGAAAATGTCTATGCTACCTAAAGCAATCTACACATTTAATGCAATCCCTATGAAAATCCCATCCATTTTTTTCAGAGAAATGGAAATAATCCTAAAATTTGTATGGAACCAGAAAAGACCTCAAATAGCCAAAGGAATATTGAAAAAGAAAGCCAAAGTTGGTGGCATCACGATTCCGGACTTCAAGCTCTATTACAAAGCTGTCATCATCAAGACAGTATGGTACTGGCACAAAAACAGACACACAGATCAATGGAACAGAATAGAGAGCCCAGAAATAGACCCTCAACTCTATGGTCAACTAATCTTCGACAAAGCAGGAACGAATGTCCAATGGAAAAAAGACAGCCTCTTCAACAAATGGTGTTGGGAGAATTGGACAGCCACTTGCAGAAAAATGAAATTGGACCATTTTCTTATACCACACACAAAAATAGACTCAAAATGGATGAAGGACCTCAATGTGAGAAAGGATTCCATCAAAATCCTTGAGGAAAACACAGGCAGCAACCTCTTCGACCTCAACCACAGCAACTTCTTCCTAGGAACACTGCCAAAGGCAAGGGAAGCAAGGGCAAAAATGAACTATTGGGATTTCATCAAGTTCAAAAGCTTTTGCACAGCAAAGGAAACAGTTAACAAAACCAAAAGGCAACTGACAGAATGGGAGAAGATATTTGCAAACGACATATCAGATAAAGGGCTAGTATCCAAAATCTATAAAGAGCTTAGCAGACTCAATACCCAAAGAACAAATAATCCAACCAAGAAAAAGGCAGAGAACATGAACAGGCATTTCTGCAAAGAAGACATCCAGATGGCCAACGGACACATGAAAAAGTGCTCCATATCACTTGGCATCAGGGAAATACAAATCAAAACCACAATGAGATACCAACTCACACTGGTAGAATGGCTAAAATTAACAAGTCATGAAATGACAGATGCTGGCAAGGATGCAGAGAAAGGAGAACCCTCCTACATTGTTCGTGGAATGCAAGCTGTTGCAACCACTCTGGAAAATAGCATGGAGGTTCCTCAGAAAGTTGAAAATAGAGCTACCCTATGACCCAGCAATTGCACTACTGGGTATTTACCCTAAAGATACAAACGTAGTGATCTGAAGGGGCACGTGCACCCGAATGTTTATAGCAGCAATGTCTACAATAGCCAAACTATGGAAAGAACCTAGATGTCCATCAACAGATGAATGGATAAAGAAGAGGTGGTATATATATACAATGGAATACTATGTAGCCATCAAAAGAAATGAAATCTTGCCATCTGCGATGACATAGATGGAACTAGAGGGTATTATGATTAGCGAAATAAGTCAATCGGAGAAAGACAACTATGATATGATCTCCCTGATATGAGGAAGTGGAGATGCAACGTCGGGGGTTTGGGGGGTAGGAAAAGAACAAATGAAACAAGATGGGATCGGGAGGGAGACAAACCATAAGAGACTCTTTTTTTTTTTTTTAAGATTTTTATTTATTTGACAGACAGAAATCACAAGTAGGCAGAGAGGCAGGCAGAGAGAGAGGAGGAAGCAGGCTCCCCGCTGAGCAGAGAGCCCGATGCGGGGCTTGATCCCAGGACCCTGGGATCATGACCTGAGCTGAAGGCAGAGGCCTTAACCCACTGAGCCACCCAGGCGCCCCAACCATAAGAGACTCTTAATCTCGAAGAACAAACTGAGGGTTGCTGGGGGTCGGGGGGCCGGGAGAGGTTATGGACATTGCGGGGGGTGGTGTGCTGTGGTGAGTCTGTGAAGTGTGTAGATCTGGTGATTCACAATGGGGCTAAAATACATTATATGTTTATAAAAAAACAATTAATTAAAAATTAAAAACAAAAACAAAAACAAAGCAAAATGAAATTATGTCATTTGCAAAAAAAGAAAGAAAAGAAAACAAGAGAAGGAAGTACCTTGCTTCAAAATCCACCAGAAGTAAATTATACAAATTTAATCTTCAAGAGGGTTTACTTTCCCACTTGATATGAAACAATGCCCAAAAAGTATGGTTAAGGGACAGAAGAGATTTGAGATTCAGGTGATTCCCCAAAGCTAAGCTGAGATTTCTGAAGTTCACTTACACATATGTAAACATGTGCACATATGTATAAACCCAAAGAAATATCCTAACAAACACACATACCTGTGAACTTATAACAACTATATGCATTCAAAGATGTGAATAAAATTGGTAAAGATCGGTTAGGGCACCTGGGTGGCTCAGTTGGTTAAGTGTCCAACTCTTGATTATGGATCAGGTCATGATCTTCGGGTCATGAATTGAACTCCATGTCAGGCTCTGTGCTGAGTGTGGAAACTGCTTAAGATTCTTCTCTCCCTCTCCTTCTACCCTCTCCCATGTATGCTGTCTCTCTCTAAAAAAAATTAATAAACAAACAAAAGAAAATAGGTAAAGATCTGAGTGAATGAGCAGGAGGCTTGGTAGGGAAGCGAGAGATTGGAAATGTGATACATGGATGAAGATCAAGGTAGATGACAGGCAGAGAAAGAAAATGTAAGTGGCTCCACAGAGACCAACGGACGCTAGTGTGCAAAATGTTTCCGCTTAGAACACGAACACAGCCAGTTGTAAGAGGCAGAGTCCTTTTTGTGAGTGAAGATTCTAAATTTATCTGTGCTATTTGGAGCCATCATATGCAGTCATCTCTGATACCAACTGAGACATTTAATATGAAAACACTACATCTGGTGACTATCTTCCTAAGAAAATGAAGAAATCCTTCTTTTTCCATGAAAGGTAATTCTTCCTTGTCTAACAGCAAATGCATCATGTCTTTAAATGGGAGTATCTTGAAAACAATAATCACGTTCATGTTCCAAGTACTTCCTTTGCGTCTTATTATCCGTTAGGCTGGTCACTTGACATTCCACTCGATGTTTCTACAGATCATGTTACTGGGATGTAAATACCCCATTTGAAACATATCAAGAGTTATCATCTGCCAATTAAAAGTTCATTAGAACTCCATCTATGATATTCTACCATCTCACCATTGGGGAGAATTTCTGAAAAGTGAACATTTTGTAATTTATGTAATTAAATGATTTAAGCTACATAGAACAGGCCATCATTCTAAAAGCTGCTTTGTTGTTGGGGCAGGGTGGACTATCTCTAAATCAGAATGCTTGCAGAGCTTTTCTTTCTTTCTTTTTTTTTTAAGATTTTATTTATTTTTTTGACAAACAGAGATCACAAGTAGGCAGAGAGGCAGGCAGAGAGAGAGAGGAGGAAGGAGGCTCCCTGCTGAGCAGAGAGCCCGACGCAGGGCTCGATACCAGGACCCTGGGATCATGACCTGAGCCGAAGGCAGAGACTTTAACCCACTGAGCCACCCAGGCGCCCCGCTTTCGAAGGTTTAAGAGAAATACAGTGGCCTGCTAGCCCAGGTAGCTCGGACAAGTAGTTTGGCCTCCTAAGAACGCACTCTGCCTAGGTGGAGAATTTTTCAACCAGCCTGTGCTGTTAAACAGAGGTGGAAATCCTGGTGTTGTATGATGAATTGTCCTCATTTCTGACGGTGGCCTTACTCATCCCCAATGGTCTGCTTCCATGACTTAGCAAAAGGAAGGCTGGAGAGATCAGAATTCCCACCTGCTTCCTATTCTCCTGCAGCCTGAGATGAGGGTACCAGTGAAGCCTCCTTTAATATACTTAATTCTGCCCAACACTGGCATCAACAGAATGTGTACAGTTAGAAACATTTAGTTAGTGTGAACTGTCTGCTAGGAAAGGTCCTAGGCACTTCACCTACAGCATATCACTGAACACTAACAATCATTCTAACAAACCAGCATTCTGATATTCACTCTACATACAAGTAAACTGAGGCTCAGAAAGGCTCCATAGAGACAAAGCCATGTTGATAGTAAGTGGCAGGACCAGGGATTCAAATCGGTCAATGCAACCGCAAAATCATGGGAGTTTATCATGCCAGGCCTTGACACAGAAATTCATGTGAGGGGCGCCTGGGTGGCTCAGTGGGCTGGGATCGAGCCCCACATCGCATCGGGGCTCTCTGCTCAGCAGGGAGCCTGCTTCTCTGTCTCTCTCTGCCTGCCTCTCTGCCTACTTGTGATCTCTGTCTGTCAAATAAATAAATAAAATCTTTAAAAAAAAATAGAAATTCATGTGAAATGCAATGTGAGTACAGCCACACGGCCAAGTGCAGCACAACCCAGACTGGGAAGCATCTCAAGGGCAAGTCTGAGAGGAGGAGGAGTTTGGGAGTAAACACAGGGCATCCGTTTCCCTGACAGATGGCTGCCTTTATGAATCTTCCCTCCAAGGATGGGACTGTGCGGAGAGGGATGTAGGTTTTCACCAGCCGGGAAAAGTCATGGCACAATCTGAGGAGGTGTCTGCTTTCTGGCAAATTTCACTTCTCACCAAGTATAGTCCCAGAGCTCTGGCGATAAAATCAAGAAGAATGTTCTCTCATTTCTTTTCTCAGGAGGACTGGGGGCTGACTTCCTGGCTTGGACGCAAGGCAGTTTTTCTCTACAATCCCACTCCTGCCGCTACAATCCCCAATGTGTCTGTTTAGCACATATTTCTTTCTTCTAAGTAGTAAAACTTAAGAAGAGAGCAAGTATGCAATTTCGGAAGTCAGAACGGCACTTTCGGAATTAACACTATTTTAAGGTTCCAATATTTTAAAAATACAGTATCAGAAAGTAACTGAGAAGCAACTGAGAAAGGGGGATTAGATGCTACTTTTAACTGTGTTTTCGGCAATGGTGATACTGAAAACCTTCCCGCTTCTATTGGTTCACTCACTGGCATGTGGAATGCTTGTTTAACGGAGTCCTGTCTCCAGAATCAGATGTTTAATACAGTCTGGGTTCCCACCCAGCCTGGGAACAGTGGCCAAAGGTTTGCCTCTACAAAGGAGGATGATATTGGTACCCAGGGACACAAGCTCTCCCTAGGCATGAGGATGGGTACGAAGCAGACCACGTATTTCCTCATACGAACTTCCCTGTAATCAAGAGTAACACAGTGTTAAAGGTAGTCAGGTAGGGTTAGGAGAACCATCAGGGCAGTTTTTCAGTATAAAATTATCTGGCTCTTAGAGGACATTGATTTCTCCCGTAATGTAACCAGGAAAATGCACAGATAAAAACACACAGAACCACACTTCTAGAATGATAAAAATAAAATAAAATAAAATAAAACTAAAAAAATAAAGAGAGAATAATTTTCTTTTTTTTTATGTTCTGTCTCTTAGATTAAAAAATAGATTGAAGATGCTGGATGGTATACTTGAAATAGTGCATTTCAACCATCACAGGAAGATGGATTTCTTTCCTTCCTTCCAATTTAATGTAAAAGCTTTGAGGGAAAGGACTGCATGAGCTTCCCTTTATATTTTTGGCAGTATGTTTCTCTCACATAATGGGCATTAAAAATACTTATTAAGTTTACTGAATTAAATTGCCTCAAGTCACACAGGTAGAATAAGGCAGGCTGAGGCTAGAGCCCAGATTTTTTGGTAACTAGTCCTATAGTGTTCTCATTATACTGTACAGTCATAACTAAAAGAAAAAAAGTATCTATATATTGAACACACCATGCAGATTGTAAAATTTCAAACAATATCTTTTGATGATGGCTTTTTCATTTTTGCTCCCTGGACCTGAGCATATTCTAAACTGCCCCTTCCTATCATAAATTGTCCCCTATATGGTATTAAATGATCTAATGATAAAATGTATAGAAATCTTAAAGGACCATGCCCACATAGGTATTATCACTACTATGCTCTGTTTATGGGATTTTAGGCCTAACCATGGTGATGTAGGATGAGCCAAAATTCTTTTGATGGCTGAGCCTTCCTGTATTACCTCATAGCCAATACTTGAACATCTATTCTCTAGAATTTTCAGAATACCAAAGATGCTTAAAATAAGTACCATACATAAATTAGAGGGTTGTGTGGAGAAACTGAAAGTAAAATGTCCCAAAGATAAAAGAAAGGGAACTTTTACAGAGAAGGAAAGGAAATCACATCAAATTAGTGAGAAAGGTGGGCACAGGCCACTGAGATGGGACTTTAGAATTGAAGAGGACAGTGACAGATGATGTGAAGGGTGGCCCATGGCAGAAGCCATGCAGAGGCGTTAGGGCTTCAATAATAAAATACATCAAACTTGGTCTTAGAAATCATTCCATTAACCTTTAAATTATTTCTGAGGACACCAAGAACAGAGGCAAAGAGACAAATGAGAAAGACTGTTAGTGGTAGAACTATAACTAGAATTATGTTTGTTTTTACACAGATTTGTTGTGCAGTGAACCTGAAAGGCAGGGGCAATGCAAGGGTAGGGATATGCCCTGAGTTCATACAGGTTTGGGGGCACAGAAGAGAAGCACAGATATAGCACGAGTGGCTAACTTCGCAGGAGAATCCCACTGTTCCGTGAGAGAGGACAGCTAAGCACAGCAGAAGATGCTTTGTTGCTGTTCCTTTACCAACCTCTGACCTGAGACTAAAAGCTGTTCTGAGATGACCACCGAGTATAGTTCAGTGAGTGTAGCACCGGGGCCTACCTCTGTGGGCAAAACTGTGTTTTCTAGACGATGAGATGACAGAACTGAAAGCAAAATATTTCATGTCTGTGAGAAAAATGGATGACTATCTGGCAGATCAGTGACTGAGTCGCATCTTTAAGAGATTCTCAGATTTTCTAGTGAGAAAAGAAATAACACTGAAGCTTGACGTCTTTATTTTTTAACTGTGAGGTTATGCAACCCCTATGTGCACATGTGTGTGTTTGCACCGGGGTGGCGGGAGCTCTCCACAGTTGCATGGGTGCCCGCCTAAGTGTTGGTGAGAGTCACGGACAAGTTACAAACAGTTTTTAATTTGTTATTTGATGCTGAGACTCTTACTGATGACTGTAACACAGAGCAGAGCAACTGATGTCAGCTTTAGAGCCACTAAGGACACACAGTCAGATAAAGCTGGATTTGAACCTACCACGTCATGTCTCAGCTTCCTATCTACAGAGTGGGGATGAATAATACCCACAGCAACAATACTATGCACTGCACAGGGCTAATGGGAAAAGTAAACAAGATGGTACATACAAAGCACTAGCCAGATATGGGCTCATAATAATGTAATTGTTGTTGTTGTTATCTTAATTTGAACCCATTTGTGTTTTGTGCACAATCTAAGGAGTAAAACAACGTAACAAAGATAATTAACATTTACTAAGGGCGGACTATGATATGATTCATAATCTCATATGAATTATTATTCATCATCTCATTTAATCATCTCAACAGGGCATCAGGTAGGTAAATACCGTTCCTGTTTAACAGATGCAGAATGTGAGGTTCAGAATGCTATATTTAACCTGTCATAAAGCCACACAGCTTATAACTGGCAGATAGAGGACTGGGAACCAAATCTGTATCCATTTTTAATAAATCACATGAATTATTCTTCTCATTTGGAAATTAGTTTGCTAGAATGAAAACTGAAGAAGGTTCACATGTGTCTATGTTGATTTAACAAGTCTTCATTAAGCACCTACTTTAGTTGCTGAGAACATTACCAGAAAATTCCATAAGCAATAGCTAGACCTCTGGCCTCTGTGTCCTTACAGTCTGGGGAATGAATATCATCCCTGAACTGTCAGAGAGACCCTCTCCTTGCTGGAGAGGATGGAGGTACATACACAAACCCAAGCAAGTGGAAGCTGTCACCTTCACAGCCAAATCAGCCTGTCAGGCAGCCAGAGCCAGACACTGATTGCACAGCTGACATCTGTATCTCATATTAATCACAGTGTCCCAACTTGGCCAGAGACACAAAGACAGAGACAAGGAAGCAGCAAATAACCTAGCTCCTCTGTGGTTCTTCCATCTGTCCGTCAGAAATGCGTCAGCATGGGTATTACTAAACTGACCTATTCAGGTAGGAAAACAACTATCAGCAGAAGAGCCAAGGACAATACCCAGAAACATAAGATGTGCTCAATGTTCTTATTAAAAGCAGTGTTTTTATAATCTCAATGATATTTGTCCTTAAAGGTCATGCATGTATTATGTTTGTGACATATTGCTTCCCATTTCTCTAACCCATCATGCTGTCCTGGAGCTCCTCAAGTATGTATACTGAATCTTGAGATGTTAACAAAGGACAATCAAGCAAAAAACCGACTTTGCCTTGAACAAAGATTTGCCACTTGTCAGAGTTCTCCCCCACCTCGTTTTTCACACTCTTGATTTCTAGATAGGATTTCCAACCTGAGCATTTCTTTTTAATGCTACCCTAAAAAAGCCCTGAAGGTCCCCTTTACCCATCTTCCTTAAGTCAGGAGGCTCCATGAAGTGCTAAGCATCCACATCCTTTCTTCCTCCTCCCTGGGTTTTATCTTGCAGGCTATAACTTTTAGATAAGCATATGTAAGAGAATCTATGAAAGTATCAGTAAGAAAAAAACATTTTAACAGAAATAATTGAGTTTTATAAATATTATATATTCTTATAATATACATTATATAATTATTATATAATATGTAATATTATATATGCATCTATATATGTATATATCTGTATTGATATATGTATGTTTCTCTATATATATACAGAGAGAGAAGAGAAAGAGAGAAATTGATGCCTTCAGTCAGAACATGGACCACACCGTCACATGTCACTACAGAAAGTGAGGGATCCGCAAGCAAAGGGAGAAGCAACAATGAGCAGATGTTGAGATGAGGATTTGTTGTCAGTGAACTGAGACATCTGAAGCTTGTGTATGTCCGATTCAGTGGACTTCTGCCTCATACCATCTAATGTACCTTAATGAGCCCTTGCAAAATGTGAGGAATGCCACAGAAGTTCCTGTAAGGAAACTGTGGTTTGCCCATTAACCAAAAATGCTAGAGTAGAGTAAATAAGCAACAATATGACTGAAATGACACTTCTACTTCCGTCCCTCTGAGCAATATCTCTGTCAGCAACTGCAGAGACAGAGATGATGGATGCTGGTGCTGTGTGACCTGACAGATTAACAGAAAAATTATGCTTATAATTTACCTCTTTAAAGTAAGTGAGACATTTTATTTTTAATTATAGTTACCAGAATAACTGACTTTTAAAAGAAATTTCTACTATGGAGAGAACATTTTTTTTTTTAATTGGGTGCTTCAAAATATTACCATGGTAATATGATTTTGTTATTGAATTTAAGCTAGATGAAGAACGCTCTATTTAGAAACTTTAATAACTTAGAAATAAACACAAAACAAACTTGAAAACATTATTTCCCAACCAATATAAAAAATCTTTTATGCAAGATTAGATTCACTTGTTAAAAATACCTAAGTGCAAAAAAAAATATCTAAGTGCAATCTATTCCTTCATATTTATAGGAAAAATTTATTGACAGTGAGGAGTATATAGAACAAATGGTTCTTGTGTCATATACAAATATATTAATAAATGCATTCCTAAAGTATGGTGGAAACATGGAAGAATCAATCAGTTCTGCTGCAGGAGCATGCAGGGGTGGAGGAATTCAATAAAAATGTAATACTCTTAAGTTGGCTCTTTAAAAACAAGTCAAGGAGACAAGTTATTTCAGAGACCAAAATACTGGATGAACAGCCTTTGAAAGACACTGACACATTAACTGGGGTAACTGTAAGGATGCAGAACTGCTGGAATACAGTTTGCAAGGTGCAGGGAATGCTGAGCGCTGGTGCTGGAGAAACACACAAGGTTAAGAGGACATTTACTGTACTGAAAACTATAGCCTCTAGAGGTGACAGAAAATTGTCTTGTGAGCAAAGCATCACAGTCAGATTTACAATACAGGAGGATCACCTGGGCAGAAAAATAGGAGCATTGCAAGGGAAGGATTGGTTGGTTTGGAAGCAGAGCACCCAGTAACAACATGCTTAAAATACCACAAATATTAGATCCTGAAGTCCTGAAAAACACCAGAATCAATGGAGACAGGAGGAGGACAAAATGGAAAGGTCTGTAGAAAATAATTTTTGATGAACCTCCACACTTGGATGAAGGAAAGGAGAAAGGTCTAGGGCTAATGAAGTTATGTGGAGAACAAGAGTCACTCAGTTTAGACACTTGCACTAGGGAGTTAGAAGTTAAGGCGTTTGGTTCGAGTCCTATTCTGCAAAGATGGCCTCAGGGATCAAGTCATTCAGTGTCTTCCTCTAAGAATTATTTTCTTCAATTTCCAAATAGGGATGTCAAAATCTATCCTATATTTCTAGTTCCTGATAATAGGATGATTGTGAATGACAGAAAAACAATGACACCAGGCAATACAAAGTATAGCTAAAGCTTGTTGATATGGAAATCTGAACAAAGACATATAAACCAAAGAATTGTTTGAAATATTTCTTTTTAATAATCACAATCACGTAAAAACCTCTGGTAAACGCATAAGAACAAGTTGCTAGACTATCTAGGTCTTGATGATGATGACATCATGGCCGGTTGTGAACGGCCAGTGGGTGAAGTCGCGATGGTGCACTCTGTGCAACACAGCACGGCAAATTTTTGTGACGCAGGATGGAAAAGTAGTCTGTCAGAGACTAGACTGTGTTGGGAAAATATGATAACCTTTATGGAATAGAGATCACCTGCTATACATACAGTAGCGTATACTCAGTGTGTACAGGCCGGTAGAAAAATTTAAAAATTAAGTATGATAAGAGAAAGCAGAAGACAGTATGAAATCGCTTCAGAAGACTTACTGGATCATTCTCACTGTCCAATTTCCAGTGGTGCCAAAATCCATGTGTCTAACTGAAGCTCAACCTGGGTTTCCTGGTAAATTACTTTCTAGCAAACTAAAACATGACAAAAAATGGGCAGAAGATATGAACAGACACTTCTCCCATGAAGACAATGAAGACATACAAATGGCTTTCAGACACATGAAAAAATGTTCATCATCACTAGCCATCAGGGAGATTCAAATTAAAACCACATTGAGATACCACCTCACACCAGTTAGAATGGCCAAAATTAGAAAGACAGGAAACTATGTGTATTGGAGAGGATATGGAGAAAGGGGAACATTCTTACACTGTTGGTGGGAATGCAAGTTGGTGCAGCCACTTTGGAGAACAGTGTGGAGATTCCTCAAGAAATTAAAAATAGAGTTTTCCTATGACCCTGCAATTGCACTACTGGGTATTTACCCCAAAGATACAGATGTGGTGAAAAGAAGGGCCATCTGTACCCCAATGTTTATAGCAGCAATGGCCATGGTCGCCAAACTGTGGAAAGAACCAAGATGCCCTTCCACAGACGAATGGATAAGGAAGATGTGGTCCATATACACTATGGAGTATTATGCCTCCATCAGAAAGGATGAATACCC
>PISX010036591.1:0-11819 GCA_004024625.1 Mellivora capensis | reverse complement strand
CCTTTACTGTCATTTAAAAAATTCTCAGGAAGACGAGGAGACAAGCGTTTGAGACTTTCATCTTCAACTGAAATTATTATTTTTTCAGATTAAAAATATACTTAAAACTGGAAGCAACCAAGGTGTCCTTCAGTAGGTGAATGGGTAAACAAACTTTGGTACATCCACACAGTAGAATATTATTTATTGTTTTTTTTTTAAAAAGTTATCAAGCCACAAAAAGAAGTAATCTATCAAGCCACAAAAACACAGTTAAACTTTAAATACTACTTAATGAAAGCTGCCATTCTGAAAAAGCTACATACTGTATGACTCTATATGTCATTCTGAAAAAGGTAAAACTATAGAGAAAATTTAAATTTCTTTTCTTCTTTTCCTACCCCCCCAATCCCCCATGTTGCATCTCCACTTCCTCATATGAGGGAGATCATATGATAGTTGTCTTTCTCCGACTGACTTATTTCACTAAGCATGATACCCTCTAGTTCCATCCACGTCGTTGCAAATGGCAAGATTTCATTTCTTTTGATGGCTGCATAGTATTCCATTGTGTATATATACCACATCTTCTTTATCCATTCATCTTTTGATGGACATCTAGGTTCCGATCTCCTTTTTAAAGAAATAAATTATAGGTTCAGTTTAAATTCCCATATCCACTTAACTGATCCCATTTTCCTCCCCTTCCATATTTCTCTGACGTAAACAAGGCATATCTAAGAATACTAGAATTTTGTCTAAATTTCCTGTTTGGTTGAAAATAGCTTTGTTTTTCATTTAATTCAAAGTCAAGATAACCTTGAAGCTGAACAGATCCTTTAAAAAAAAATCACTTGGTCAAAACTATTTCAGTGCCTGAAAACACTCAAATCCCAAAATTGAAGTATTGTGTTTTTTATAATATGTAAATACTTAATATATAATTTTTAAAAGATTTTATTTATTTATTTGACAGACAGAGATCACAAGTAGGCAGAGAGGCAGGCAGAGAGAAGGAAGCAGGTCCCCTGCTGAGCAGAGAGCCCAATGCAGGAGTCGATCCCAGGACCCTGAGATCATGACCTGAGCTGAAGGCAGAGGCTTAACCCACTGAGCCACCCATGTGCCCCCCCTTTTTTGATAATACTCTCATCAGGTCCACGATATTCTTATCACTAGCGTTTTACAAATGAGGAAACTAAAGAACAGAGAGGTTCAGCTACTTGTCCAAGATCATGCACCCAGGCAGATGGGCTCTATTCACCCAAGCCCCGTGATAGTGGTTAAACTCTTGCTGGAGCTGAAGATATAGGGGAAGACTGGAGTGGAGTTTAAGCTTAACAAACTGTGTGTGTGTGTGTGTGTGTGTGTGTGTGTGAGAGTGTGGCTTTGTTACATGCCAAGCACTGTTCTGAGCATTAAATTATTTTTTTTAAAGATTTTATTTGAGAGAGAGAGCAGAAATGGAGAGGGGAGGAGAAGAGGGAGAGGCAGGCTCCGCACTGAGCAGGAGCCTGACGTGGGGCTGGAGCTCAGGACCCTGGGATCAGGACCTGAGCTGAAGGCAGAGCATTAAACCCACTGAGCCACCCAGGCGCCCCTATAACTTTTGAAAATGTTATGTTACTGTTAACTTTTGCCTAAATAGTACCAGAAGCTATAGTTCCTTAACAATATGAAAGTCAACAATAAAATAACATCAAATACAGCCCAAGATGTTCATTAGGTAGAAATGTCATATTTTACAAAGATAGTAAGTTTCATTTGTGGTTTCTGTAAAATTAGATTCATACTTATATAGAATTATGATTTAAATATCCCAAACATCAAGGAACTTTTACATAATTATCAGGAAAAACTTAAAAGTAAGAGAGTTGATATTCTACTACAGTGCATCTCACACCCATGACTTTATTTTTGTAATTTGCATGTCTTTAAAAAAAAAACCCAACAACTCTGCTTCATAAAGAGAATTCAGGTATCTTTCAAGTTTTGTATTTTTAACATTAAATTATATTTTTCAAATGTTTTATAAAGGTAATTGAAAAAAACCCACCTAATATTGTTTGTTATTAATTCATACTTTATAGGGTAAAACACTGTGCTTCTGGGTTTATACATATTTCCTCTACTTCAAACTCAGCTTTAGGGCTTTTCTATATCCTTTTTTTAAAAGTCAGGCTTATTGAGGTAAAATTTATATTTACATAATGGACAGTAAATTTCATTCTTTTAAGTGTTCCATTTAATGAATTTTGCAAAGTGTATACAATTGAATAACCAACATCACAAAGAGCATTTGTATCACTGCAGAAAGTTCCCTCCTGCCCCTTTTGTAGTGAATCCCCTTGCTCCAACCCCCATCAATCACTGATCTAATTTTGTCCTGTAGTTTTTGTTGACTGAGATATAATTCACATAATGTGAAATAAATTTACCACTTTAAAATGAATGATTCAGTGGGTTTTAGTATATTCAAAAGGTTGTGCAATTGTCACCACTATCTAATTCCCAAGCATTGTAATCATCCCAGAAAGAAACCCCATACCCATTAGTAGTCACTCTCTGTTCCTCCTCCCCCACCCCAGCTTCTGACAACCACTCATCTGTCTAAATTTTGCCTATTCTGGACCTTTCATATAAATGGAAGCATACTATTGTATGTGACTCTTGTGTCTGCCTTCTTTCACTTAGCATATTTTCAAAGTTCATCCATATTGTAGCACGAATCAATACTTATTACAGTGAATTGTCTATTTATATATCTTCTTTAGTGAATCCTTTGCCTGTTTTTTTATTTTTTTAAGATTTTATTTATTTGAGAGAGAGTAAGAGAGACCATGAGCAGGAGTGCTACCAAGGGGCAGAAGGAGAGGGAGAAGCAGATTCCACACTGAGGAGAGATCTTGACTCTGGGCTTATTCCAGGGGCATGATCCCAGGACCCCAAGTTCGTGACCCTGGTGGAAGTCAGATACGCAACCGGCTGAGCCACTCAGGCGTCCCTCCTTTGCCCCTTTTTAAATTGGGTTGTCTCTTTATTATTGAGTTGTAATAGTTCTTTATTGTTCCTATAGTTTGCCTTTACAGAAATCATGCACTATGTAGACTTTTTGTGTCTAGCTTCTTTCACTTAACATAATGCTTGTGAGATTTATCCATTTTGTTGTCCATTTCAGCAGTTTATTCCTTTTTATTGCTAAATGTTATTCCTTTTTATGGATGTACAACAATTTTTTTATTCACCTGTTGATGGACAGCAGGTTTCAACTGTTGAGAATAAATCTATTATTAAAATTCATTTACAGAAAAAAAATTCATTTACAGGTCTTTGTGTGAACATGTTTCAAGCATTTCTCTTGGGTAGATGCCTCATGGAATTACTATTAAAAATTTATTGAGAAAAATTTTTTTTAAAGATTTATTTATTTATTTATTTGAGAGAGAGGCAGTGAGAGAGAGCTTGAGCGAGGAGAGGGTCAGAGGGAGAAGCAGACTCCCCGTGGAGCTGGGAGCCTGATGCGGGACTCGACCCCGGGACTCCGGGATCATGACCTGAGCCAAAGGCAGTCGTCCAACCAACTGAGCCACCCAGGCATCCAATTTATTGAGAATTTTAAAAATAATTATTGGTTGTTGAATTTTACAAATGCTTTCTCTGCATCTACTGAGGTGATTTTTCTGTTTTGTTTTTTTTTTTAATTAAGACTTTATTTTTTAAAAGATTATTTATTTATTTATTTATTTATTTGACAGAGATCACAAGTAGGCAGAGAGACAGAGAGGCAGGCAGAGAGAGAGGAAGGGAAGCGGGCTCCTGGCTGAGCAGACAGCCCGATTCCGGGCTCAATGCGGGGCCCAATCCCAGGACACTGGGATTATGACCCAAGCCAAGGCAGAAGCTTTAACGCACTGAACCACCCAGGCGCCCCAAGACTTTGTTTTTAAGAGCAGTTTTAGTCAAGAAAAGTATGTGTCAGAATACCTAAAGAAAAACAACAAACATTTGAAATGTTTTATTTTGACTGCCTTATATGAGAAATATTTTTTGTTTAAAGCTTAATACATACTTGAATATGACTATGTTATTGAATAGTAAAAAAAAAAGACTATATGTAATCTTCAGTTTTGAAATACAATAATCAACATTTTGATCTTTCATAATAATTTTGATATATTTAGTATTATACTTAAACGATAATAATATATTATATTTGGAATTGTATTTTCTGCTTTTTGAGTAGTTAGAATCTTTACTTCCTGGATACGATTTTTATATTCATTAACTGGTTATTTCTCAAATTTTATTAAGCCAATTGTTATAATGACATCTCATTTTATATGACAAGAATAGTCATTCAAATTTATCTAAGCCAATTTAATTTATGCTAATTTCTATAATTTTTTTAAATGAGAAATTATTTTACTTATATCTGGAATCTAAAACACAAAACAAATGAACAAACAAAAACCAGAAACAGACTCATAAATACAGAGAACAAACTGGTGGTCCCCAGAGGGGAGAGGGGTGGGGGCATGTGCAGAATACACAAGAGGATGGGATGCCTGGGTGGCTCAGTTGGTTAAGCGGCTGCCTTCGGCTCAGGTCATGATCCCAGCATCCTGCATCAGGCTCCTTGCTCGGTGGGGAGCCTGCTTCTCCCTCTGCCTCTGCCTGCCACTCTATCTGCCTGTGCTCGCTCTCTTGCTCTCTCTCTGACAAATAAATAAATAAAGTATTTGAAAAAAAAAAAGAATACGCAAGAGGGATTGAGAAATACAAACTTCTAGTTATAAAATAAACAAGTCATGGAGATGAGTATAGCACAGGGAATATAGTCAATATTGTATTAACATATGGTGACAGATGGTATAACTACATTTATCATGGTGAGCATTGTGCAATCTGTTGAATTATCAAGTCACTATTTTATACTTAAAACAATATAATGTATGTCAACTATACTTCTGTATGAAAAAAATTTTTAAAGATGGAGAAATAAAATGTAGAATTACACAAAGACCCTTACATGGGAAAAAATTATTGATTAGCAAGAGTATATTTTGAACTCAATAAGGAAGCAGCTGGTTGGGAAAACATGTTCTACTCCAGGTCTCTAGATTTGGATCTTCAAACTGGCTGACCCTCAGAAGTAAATGTCAGTTGCATTTACCCTTTGGATTTTCAGACTGCAGTTTCCTATTTTAACTTCTGTTTAGAAATAAATTTAAATATTTTTTCTCTGTAGTTTTATAAAATGGGTATTTATTGTTTAGACAGCAGCCTCTGTCAGTAAAATTTTAAAATGTTATTTGTAGCTTAGCAATTTTAGATATATTTGAGCCACTAAAAAGTCAGTTTTGTATATTGCCTCATTTTTTTCTTTCTTTCTACTTTATTACTTGTTTCAGGGGTACAAGTCTGTGATTCATCCATCTTACACAAGTCACAGCGCTCCCCATAGCACATACTCTCCCCAGTGTCCATTGCCTCATCTTTATATATATAACAATATTAGGGTTTGAATTGTGAATATATATTATGTTCTTTTAGATCTGTTCTAATCTTCTAAACAATGAAGGTCACATTTTAAATTATTTTTATGCTGTTAGGTTTAGTACTAGAATATTAATAGAGTAGATTCAAGTTGTATAAAAATTATACAGATATTAGGTTTATAAAAGAAGTAGGAACTAAGATTTATAGGTGAATTCCTCATTGACAAACTTGATTTGTTTTATATAATGATGATTAATTACTTTTACATCCTTTTATACATATTTACATTTATTACACATAAATAATACAGAAACCCTCTATTTTCGTACAGAATAGGTTCAGAAAAGCTTGGGTGAGTCCAAAAAAATCCTTCGTAAGTGAGTACTAATACTTTCATTTCATGGCAGGCAGGGTTGGAGTGACTTTGGTCTGGTATATAGCTTTATTCACAACTATGAGAGTTTATAAGAAGTTTGTTAGAAGAGGTACTTCTCTGTGTGTGTGTGTGTGTGTGTGTGTGCATGTGTGTAGTGCTGCTTTTTTTTCTTTTTTTGGTGGAAATCGGTTCTTTCATGTTTTCTTTGAATTTGGGCCTTATGGACTATGCTATGGAAAAAAACAGAACTCCACAGAGTTTTATGTAAGAAGAAGACACTTTCTTTTCTTCATTTCAGCCATATAAAGTTGCAGCAATCCATAGGATTAGAACCTAAAGGAAAATTTTGGGTAAACAGGTAAAATTTGAAAATAATGCATGGCTTTAATTCTGTACTCTTTAGCTTACTGATTTCCTACTAAACAATCAGCTTTACTCTTGATGAAGTATAGAAAATGCTAGCAGTCATAAAATCTTTTTGGATTTTCTTCAGGATTACTTTTTTGGGATACTAAAATTATTAGGATTCTAAAATACACTGGTTAAGAGCAAATTTAGTTCAGATTGAATGCATTTACTTTCTAAATAATTAATTTTCATTTTATATATAGATCAATAAGTGCATTATCAAAAAGTATGTACATCATATAACTTCTCCACAGACTTACAGTATAATTTTAGAGATGCTTTCTTTACGGTTGACACCAGTTGAATCATTTTCTTCTCTTTTTTTTTTTTAAAGATTTTATTTTATTTATTTATTTGACAGACAGAGATACAAGTAGGCAGAGAGGCAGGCAGAGAGAGAGGAGGAAGCAGGCTCCCTGCTGAGCAGAGAGCCCGATGCAGGGCTCGATCTCAGGGGATGCAGGGCTCGATCTCAGGACCCTGAGATCATGACCTGAGCCGAAGGCAGAGGCTTTAACCCACTGAGCCACCCAGGCGCCCCTCATTTTCTTCTCTTTTGGCTGGTTAGTCTGTTCCTACTCTCAAGTAATGAGTGCATTGTAAATAAGGGAGCACATTTATTAAGCAAACAATAATTTGTATTTGAGGAAGATCCAATGTATGTTTTATTAATACCCCTCTGTGGGTGCTGTTCTAAAAAGAACAATTTGTGAGGTAAAAAGTAGACACACAAGTAGTTTTCCCTCAGCGATCATAGATACTTACTTACTTAGTTTTTACCATAAAATAAGTAAGACATCCATAAAATATCCAAACAGTACCAAGGCTGTACAATAAAAATAAATCACTTACCTACCTCAGACCTCACTCCTGGTTTCCCCATCAGAGATAATCACTATTTTTAGTCTCTTACATTTGTATGGAGTATTTCTGGAATGATATATAAATATACACATACCTCTTTTTACACAGATTAAAATACTTTATATACACTTCTGCTTTTCACTTAATACATCTGACTTCTCTGTGGAAATAGTATTTAAAAATAATTTGTAGTTCTTTAGAACCTTCATATATGATAGCTTATAAAAATCATAGTCATTTGAAGATTTTAACAACAAAATACAAAACAACAACAAAAAAATACAAATTCATCTGAATGGAAAATATAATCATGGTTACACAGATAGCCCTTTAGGTATATTTTAAAACATTTGAGATATCAGTATCTAATTTAAAATTGTCTACTTATGAAATAGCGGAGAAACCTAAAGTAGATTTCATATGCCTGTCACTATAATTGCTTAGCACTGTTTACCATAAAAATATACTTATGTCTAATGCATTATGATTTTTAATCCATTTTTATTTTTATCTTTTTTATTTTATCTAATTTAGTTATCTTTATTTTATCTAATTTTATCTAATACTATCTTTATTTTATCTAATTTAATTAGATATTTAGATGATTAGATAATTAGATAACCTAATTCTCTGGTTAGGTTAGGTTAGGTTAGGTTGTGATGTTTATAACAGAGAGTAGAATTTTTAGGCCCTACTCTAGTAGCTGTGCAGTTAAACATTAGGAAGTCCTCAGTAACCTAATAGTATTCATGTCTGGTAGATCATTTTTATATAGCTGTAATTAAAAAGAATAATGTTTTACCTTATAGTTGGAGTTTATTATTATTAGAAGCATTATTAGCTTGCTCTACATAATTGTTTTGTTGTTTGTAGTGAGGTGGTACAGGATTTAGAGCCAGACCAACGTGGATTCAAATCCTGTCTAGACCTCTAATATTTGCTCAGTGTTACTAGGCTCCCTCTCTAAATCTTAAGTTCTTTATCAATGCAATAGTAGTAATACTACTGCCAGTAAACTGCTGCAATCAACATTCTTACATGAATAAATCTTTTTGTTTGGGTGAAGATATTGCTGTGGACAGAGAAATTTACAGGCCAAAATGTACATGCAGTTTAAATTTTGATAGTGGCTGCAAACACTAAAAGGACTACCCCAATTTTTAAAATTAAGTTTATTTATTTAATTTTAGTAATCTCTGTGTCCAGTGTGGGGCTCAAACTCGACCCCAAGATCAAGAGTCATATGCTCTTCTGACTAAGCCAGCCAGGTTCCCCAGGACTATCCCAATTTCAGTGTCACTGTGTGACACTGTCATGTACCCTCTACAGAATGCAGGTTTTTTTAAGTCTTTAATTTTTGCCATTCTTATGTTTTTTTTTAAAGATTTTATTTTATTTATTTGACAGAGAGAGATCACAAGTAGGCAGAGGGGCAGGCAGAAAGAAAGGGGGAAGCAGGCTCCCTGCTGAGCAGAGAGCCGGATGTGGGGCTCCATCCCAGGACCCTAGGATCATGACCTGAGCCAAAGGCAGAGGCTTAACCTACTGAGCCACCCAGGCGCCCCTTATGTTTGTTTTTAAGAGTTAGCCCTCTTCTAGTCTCTTTGACCTCTATCAAATCTGGTAGTATCTTAGACATTAGAATAATAAATAGTAGCCCAGGTAATCTTATTGTTTAGATTCTCATCTTAATAGCTATTCCTAGTTTGGGGCATTAGGGTGGCTCAGTTGGTTAAGCCTCTCTGCCTTATGCTCAGGTCATGATCTCAGGGTCCTCTGCCCTTCCCTGGCTTGCGTACAAGGCACGCTCTCTTTCTCTCTCTCAAATAAATAAAATCTTGAGAAAAAAATAGCTATTCATATTCTTATATAGCCTGTGTATTTGCTAGTGTGTGCCATTTATAAAAGGGAGATTCCTTGAGTTAAGGTTTTATGGGAGATATATATATGTGTGTGTATATATATATATACATATATATTTTTTTTAATTTTTTAAAAAGATTTTATTTATTTATTTGAGAGAGAGGCAGTGAGAGAGAGCATGAGCGAGGAGAAGGTCAGAGGGAGAAGCAGACTCCCCATGGAGCTGGGAGCCTGATGTGGGACTCGATCCCTGGACTCCGGGATCATGACCTGAGCTGAAGGCAGTCGTCCAACTGAGCCACCCAGGCGTCCCTATATTTTAAAGATTTTATTCATTTATTTGACACAGAAAGAGAGAGATCACAAGTAGGGAGGGAAGCAGGCAGAGGGGGAGGGGAGGAAGCAGGCTCCCCACCGAGTAGAGAGCCTGATGCTGGGCTCAATCCCAGGACCCTGAGACCATGACCTGAGCTGAAGGCAGAGGCTTAACCCACTGAGCCACCCAGGTGCCCCAATATATATATTTTTTACAGGCTATCTATTTTTAGCAGATTACAATTTCAGTTAATCAGAATTTCCATTAGTTTGTGGCATGTACTCTGGTTACTCTAATTCCACTATAACCAGAAAACCTTTCTGTTTATTTATGTTTGTTTGTTTATTTATTTTAAAAAGATTTTATTTATTCATTTGACAGACAGAAATCACAAGTAGTCAGAGAGGCAGGCAGAGAGGGAGGAAGGGAAGCAGGCTGCCTGCTGAGCAGAGAGCCCAACGGGGCTAGATCCCAGGACCCTGAGATCATGACCTGAGGCGAAGGCAGAGGCTTTAACCCACTGAGCCACCCAGGTGCCCCCTTTTTGTTTAAATATATATTAATATGTTTTTATTTCTTTGCAAGTACAAATATACTCTAATATTTAGCACCTTGTAGGTGCCTTGGTTTATCATTCAGAATATTCATTATTGTATAGGCTATAGATGTAGAAGTTCTAAGCTGTTAGTATGGACTAAATCCATACTACACAAAGTATGGAAGGGGGAAGTTGTGGTTCACTTTATTTTCGTAATATCTGACTCTTACTCTTAAAAAGAAAATACTGGAAAATTCCATTCAAATTTTGTTCTAATTTTTTATTGCATTTCTATTTGAAGTTAATTGTTTGTGAAGTACTATTTCAGTCAGGGGCATCCTTGAGCTTTATGAAAATAAGGTAAAAGATGTGATAATGAAACACAGAATTCTAAAATGTAGATGTTGGTGTGTGCTGCTCAGCAAGCCAAGTTTGGACTGAATTTTCATTCTCATTCTTATCTAAGTCCACATGTAATATCTAAGACCATTTTATGGTCATCTTTACTGTGGATACATTGAGTGGTTTTCTGTGATTTTAAAGAGCAGAAACACTTATCTGGTCATTTTGAATCACAGAGATTTGGGAAGTAGTTGGTAAGTGTCTGTTGATGGCTTTTACCCAATAGCTTCCACATTTCTTTTAACACTTAAAAGAGACTCTAATTAATGTTATTTTTTGGCTAAGAGGCTTATTTTGGATCCATAGCTCTTAAGTTTATACATTTGTTAAAAAATCCTTGAATAGTATTACAAAAAATGCTGTGATAATTAGAGATATGTAAATGGACTCCAGTAAGGGCCTGGCTCCTTGGGTGACTCAGTAAATGGCCAGGTATTGTTTTATTATACATACTAATATTGATCATTAGCACTGTGGAATCTCTAGTGTGTCTAGAATGTTATTTATGCATATATATATGCATATATATGCATATGTGATATATGCATAACACTTCCTGGCTCCTCAGAAGGGCTTCATATTAGGACCCTGCTTGTGATCCTGATTAAGTCTTAATACCTTTTTTATAGAATCCCAAAACAAAAGAGCAGATTGAAAATCTGTTACGGAATGGGATGAACAAGGAACTGCGGGATCGTCTTTGTTGCCGAATGACTTTTGGGACTGCAGGACTTCGTTCTACTATGGGGGCAGGATTTTGCTATATTAATGACCTTACAGTAATACAGTCAACACAGGTAAGAATTACAAAGTACTATATGTATACTTTTTATTGCACCATTTTTTGGCTTTCTAAATTAGGTTGTGCCTTTCTAAAAACAAAAACTTTATATCTAGGAAGGTACTTTTTGTAAGTAAAAAATGTGGAGCAAATCCTGATCTTTGGTCTTGCATAAGATTTATTTTAGAAGGCATTTGTATATCTTCAAGGTTATAGACTAACTTTCTGATTGGTGACCATATTCAAACTCTTGACATTGTTAATTTGCATTTGAAATCAGGAAATGGATATTGACATTTCCAACTGATAGAAAGAAACAAACTTAGAAAAAAGAGAATTACTCATTTTGGCATATGGCCATTGATAAAGATTAACCAGAGAATTTGGAAAATGTAGTTGAAAATATTTCCCTTTAACATGGTTTTCCATATCCATGAGAGTTCTTTAAGAGTGTCCATATCCATGAGAGGTTTTTTAAATTTAAATTCAATTAGTCAACATATAGTACGTCCTTAGTTTCAGATGTAGAGTTCAATAATTCATCAGTTGTGTATAACACCCAGTGCTTATCACATCACATGTCCTTCTTAATGCCCATCACCCAATTACCCTACCCCTCCGCCCACCTCTTCCCCAGCAACCCCCAGCTTGTTTCTTATAGTCCATGAGAGTTCCTTAAAACAGCTTATGATATGATACAATTTATTTCTCCCCATTTTTATGAAACATAGAAACAGATTACTTTCTTTTTCTAGCAAATCATTCCTACTGCTTCAAGGAATTGTATACTTTT
>PISX010036590.1:0-11817 GCA_004024625.1 Mellivora capensis | reverse complement strand
AAAAAAAACTTGTAAAATCCTGGGAATTTGATTCAGTAATCCTCAAGTCACTAACTCTAATTTTAAAAATAAGTGCTTTAATTTTATATTAAAAAACCTAAGTACAATATACTATAATGAATTTTGTTAGGGTTTTTCTGTGTGTGCTTCAGAGTACAAACCTTCCTCTAATTCTCTGTCCAACACAAAGTCTACTTTTAGATGAGCATTAAATTGTAGTGGTCTTTCCCATCAAACCTGTAGGCTTGTATCCCTGTGGTGAATGTGGAAGGCAATGATTTCAGGGAAGTTAACATATAATCATGTATTCCATACCCACTGGCAACTAGGAAATGTTAAAGTGCTTGGCAGACCCTATAATGATGTTCAGAGACAGGATTTATAACCTATGTAGGTAACCAACAAAAATCCCTCTAAGACTTGCATTATTAAAATTTGTAGATTTGCATTGTTGAGACTTATGTTCAACTTTTGCATAATTCTATATTTCATTATTTCAATTTGCATTGCTACTGCATCAGAAGAAGCTTAAAAATCGTTTTTTTATCTTCCTATATTAGAATAAATTTAGAGAGCATGATTCTACTAATTTCTACATTTAACAAGTTTCCTTTAGTATTCCTTCCTATCACATCACCTCCCATTCTCCATACCCCATTTAATGTTTTTATAAATGTTAAATAAATTTTTAGTCTGTATTTTCTTTTTTTTTTTAATTTTATTTTATTTTTTCAGTGTTCCTAGACACTGATTTTATTAACTGTTAACCATCTTTTCTCTATCTTTCTTTGGTTTAGCAATATCTTTCAAAACTCAGTGGTTTTTCTCCATTGAGAATGGTCTGAAATGGGCTGATGGTTGTTTTCAAATTAGAAACAGTGTTAGAAACTGTTAGAAACAGTGTCCTCACCAAGCCATATTCTGTGACTCATGCTACTTTGTCCTAAAGGAAGGGGCTGTCTTTTATCTAACTTGTACAAAGATGTCAATAAGTGCTAGCAGTGCCCTTGTTTGCTGATAAATCAATTTGTACAAAATATTTTATTTATGGAATAAAAATATCAATGTGAGTTTAGAGCTCTATTTTACAGCCCTCATATATATTTATCATTTAATAGTTAATTTTACCTGTGACATTCAAGTGCGATTAGGAACCAGACATTGCTCTAGGCATAGTGGTTACAGCAGTAAATAAATAGGTTAAAAATTTCAGCTTTTCTGGTATTTATATTATCAATTGGTGGAAAATTAAAATGCATTTTTCAGTGTGCAGCAGTGCCAGACATCTATGTATTTTGCATATATTAAATAATTCAATCTTGTTAAAAGCCTATGAGGCTGGCAACCTATTGTTCCCATTTTGCAGACAGGAAGCTAAGGCATAGATAGATAAAGTAACTTGGCAAGAGGTTTGCAGATGGTAAGTGCCAATGCCAGGACTTAAATCCTTATATTCTGGGTTTAAAGTTTATATTCTAAACCTGCATTCCATGCTGCCTCTATCATATTATGTTATCTCTGAGATGCCTATTACTTCTAAACATGATACATATTAGAAATGAAGTATTCAAAATCACATGGTCATATCACAATAAAAGTGGAAAAAGAATTTGACAAAATCCAACCATCATGATAAAAATTTTCATTAAATCAGGAATAAAGGGAAATTCCTCAATTTGATAAAGAGTATCTACAAAACATCTACAGATAACATCATACCTAACAGTGAGAGAAGCTCAAAGTTTTCCCAGTAAGATTAAGAAAAAGACAAGGATGTCCCTTCTCACCACTGCTTTTCAACATCATACTGGAAGTCCTAGTTAATAAACAAAACAAAACAAAACACTAGAAGAGTAAATAAAACTTATGTAAGTCAGACTGGGAAAAAATATTTGCAAAAGTTATCTCTGGTGAGTGAGTCACCCAAAATACACAAAAGAAACACACACACACACACACACACACACACACACACACACAACTTAAAGCTCATCAGTAAGAAAACAAAAAACCTGATTAAAAAATGGGCCAAAGACCTTCACACCTCACCAAAGAAGATATATAGATGACCCATATGCACATAAAAAGTTTCCAGGATATTTGTTATTAGGAAAATGCAAATGAAAACAATGAGATACCTATATGCACTCATTAGAATGGCCAAAATCCAGAATACTGACAACACCAAATGCTGGGGAGGATGTGGAGCAACAAGAACTCTCATTCATTACTGGTAGAAATGCAAAATGGAATAGCCACTTTGGAAGACAGTTTGGCAGTTTCATAGCAAACTAAAAATATTCTTATCATATGATCCAGTAATTGTGCTTGTTAGTATTTACTCCAAAGAGTTGGAAACTTATGTGCCACACATAGCCATGAATAGGATATTTATAATTCATTAAATTAAATTATTCAATAAATTAATTATTATATTATATATGAATATTATAAAAATTCAATAAATTAAATTATTTAACATATGCAAAATACATTTATTCATTACCAGAACTTGGAAGCAACCAAGATGCCCCTCAGTAGGTGAATGAACAAGTAAACTGTGGTACCTCTAGACTATGGAATATTATTCAGAGTTAGAAAAGAAATGATCCATCAAGTCATGGAAAAACATGGAGGAACCCTAAATGCATATTACTGTGTCAAAGTAGCCGATCTGAAAAGGCCACACAACATATGATTCCAACTATATGATATTCTGGAAAAACACACACACACACACACACACACACACACACACACAAAACCAAAAACAAAAACTAGGAGATGGTAAATAAAGTTCTTTTCAATGGTTACCAGGAGTTGGGGTGAGGAGAGATAAATAGATAGAGCTCAGAGGACTTTTAGGGCAGTGAAAATACTCTGTTTATTTAGTAATGATGGATACATGTCATTATATATAAACCAAAACCCATAGAATGTACACCACCAAGAATGAACCCTAATGTGAACTTTGGAATTGGATGATTACAATGTATCCAAGTAGTTTCATCAGTTGTAACAAGTGTACCTCTCTGGTGGGGGTTATTCATAATGGGCGAGATTATGTATGTGTGGGGCAGGGGTGGGAAATCTCTGTACTTTTGTTCAGCTTTGATGTGAGCTTTAAACTGCTCTAAAATATAAAGTCTTTTAATTTTTTTTTTATTAAAGAGAAGCATTCTCATTTGTTGTATCATGAGGAAAATAACTTGGAACTTTCTTGTTGTTTTGTTCCTGGTATCATTGTTACTGATGTTGTTGTTTTTATTCTCCAAATTCTTTTAGTTTTGTATCTTAAAATTAAAAAAAAAAAGAAAAAGAAACCAGAAACAAGGATTTCTCATTGAAAAGCAACTTTGAAATTTTAGAATGTTAATGATTAAAGAAAGTTTGTATTTCTAAGAAATTGGAATAAAATGATAAAAAGAAACCATAACCAATTACAGACAAAAATAATTGCAACAAGATAATTAGTAGGGAATAAGAACGTAACTTACTTTTTATTTAGAATGCAAGATGATTCTGCAGAAGTTCTCTCTTTCATGTAGTGCTAAAAGTGTCAAACTTATTTTGAAAGACCTAATTTTATTAAAATGTTTTATGCTAATTTGTCTTATAAAGGGCATTCTTGTAAAAACTGAAAGTGAAAACACTGAACTAATTAGTGTCCATTATGCATTCTGGTGCTCATTTGCCATACAGAAATTATTTTTAAAACTTAGATTTTTATTTTGCTTATATTCATTGCCATATATGATCATTTTCAAGAATACTTATCTAGAGGAGACATTGTTGAGTATCTGTAGAGTTTGTGTTACTGTGTCTACTGCTTTAAGGGTGAAACAATGATTTCTACCTCAGGGACATTGAGTCTAAACACCAGAAAGGAGATTGTTTTTGTTTGTTTGCTTGCTCTTAATTGTTTGTGAAGAAATACAGATAATGTTAAATGGAACATAGCATTCTGTGATAAATTATGTACTACAAGGGGCACTGGGAAATATTAATTCTCAAGGCAAGACACTGAGAGAACTTTGGAAAGGTGGGAATTGAAAATAGACTGAAGGATGGGAGAAGAGAAATAGTCTAACATTTATTGCCCACTGACTTGGTTCTTATAATCACATTGGAGACTCATATCAATACTTTTAGATTAATTGTTGTTATTTTGTAGAGGTGTTTATACTGAGGCTCAGTGTAATTAATTGACCTGTCAAGGGAACCCAGTTCATAAAGGAGAGAGCCAGAGTTCAAATGTAGGCTCTTTGTAGCCAATATTGATATTTTTCTCCATATATATTTATATATATATGTATATGTATATATATATGTTTGTATATATGTCTGTATATATATGTACATAGATAGATAGATGATAGATAGATACAGATATAAGATTCATTAGTTGTTTATAACACCCAGTGCTCATCACATCACCTGCCCTCCTTAATACCCATTACCCAACTATCTCTTCCTCCTCCCCCCCTCCCTTCCATGACCCTCAGTTTGTTTCCTGGATTCCAGAGTCTCTCATGGTTTCTCTCCCTCTTTGATTTCTTCCCATTCAGTTTTCCCTCCCTTCACCTATAGTCCTTTTTAATACAGGTGTAACTGAAGAGCTTGGAATCCTGTCCAAGATTCAGAAGTTGAGGTGGGAAGGGCCAGAAACCCAAGGGAACCCTAGGCATGAGTACAGTGATATTGCTTAATAATTCATGCTATTAAGTGCAACATTTGGTCAGGGCAGGTTAGAACTGATGGATAAATTCTTCGCCCTTTTTTTACTCAGACATACTTTTCATATGAATTTTCAGAAGGTTTGGAGAGATTGAGAAAACAAAAGCCCGAGAGCAGATGGCCACCTCCATAATATACCTGACCCCCTTAGTACCATGTCCTGGTATCACAGTCTTAAATAAACTACTCAGATACAGCCTTTTGCTCAGGCTCTCCTTTCAATGATAATAAAATAGAATAAAAACTCCATCTATCTCTTAGACAACTATTCCACCCAGGTATTATACTCTCTGTAGTTATCTGGAGAATGTATCAATGCTCACGGTGAATGAGTAATTTTTCTTGCACAGTACTTTTGGTTTCATTGTGAGTATATGAAGTTGCAGTCTATCTTCCTTTAGATTCCATCAGTTAGTTCCACTTAACCTTTTTGTAAGCATGCAGTATAATTTTAATATTTCTATTATGTGATAGAGATAGCTTCAAACTCTTGTTTTATTACATTTAATCATCCATCATTTCAACCAATATAAATTGAAAACATTCTCTTGGAAATAATATAAAACGTTCTAATGTTACCCAGTGTGGCAGATAAAGAATTTCTCTTCAGGGAACTAACAATATGGGGGATGAGTAATATAAACAGAGACATGATTTTAGAGAATATTAATGGCTGGAGAAAAAACAAGAGGAAGAGAAAGGAAAAAAAAAGAAGGAAGATAAAGGGAATGAAAAATATGTGTGAACCATTTTGTGGAGTATCATTAATAAGCATTTTGGGTGCCATTTAAGTTTTATATGTGATAGTCCCATTAGTGAAGGTGGCCGTTAAAATACTGTTGGTTTTGGAGAACGATGCAGGGAGTTCTATAATACAGATATTGAGGGACAGAGCCAAGAAGAGATTTCTACTTTCAAAAACACTTGGAATAAAATCCATGTTAGACACAGAGTACAAAATAAGGACTCTCTCTGTTTATTCTTAATGGTTTTTGTTAAAGGTTTTATTTATTTTTTTTATTGCTACTTTTTAATAGCATATACATGCCTATGCCAAGAATACCTCTGAAAGGTTAACATGCAAATAAGGGGATATTTAAGATATAGTTACTTATGAATAGGACAACTGGGAAACTAGGAGAAAATAAAATTTTCATAGTATAATTTTTAAACACTCTTAGGTATGTATCCCTGAAAATAACAAATAAATGAGTTTCTGGAATAGTATTTATCTTTCACTGGTTTAGAGATAAATGATGGCTTTTCTTTAGAACACTTATTTTTTGAATGAGTTTGTTTACTTTCCTAGCTGCTAGGTCTTTGAAACTATTTTCCTGTTACTATGTCAAGTGACTTGATATGTTAGTGACAGCAAATAACTTGATCTACTTTCCATGTAAGACAGGTTCAAGGTTAAATTAAAACAGAATGTGTGTTTGAGTGCTGTTGTTACTTTCTCATGTACTTCCTGCCCTCAGATCTTTAAATGATTAAGAAAAATATAAAATTTTATAAACAACTTTAAGGAATGATTCTACAGCTGTCTGGTCTTTATAATCTTGATTGGAATGTCTCCTAATTATTGCTAACATTCATTGTATAAGTTTCGAAACCCTTCTCTGTAGAAACTAATCTTCTATCTACAAAAATAATCCATTAATTTAAGATATTATTTCTTTTTAAAAATCTCTTTGGTTTAGTCAAGATCCCTGAAAAATTACCCTGGCAAATAACTTTTTCCTCACTCAATTAAAACTTGAGGCTGACTGTCTTGTAATCCAGACTCCCACATTTTGCTTAACCTTTTGACATGCAGCAAAGCAGAGGAACAGGAGTCCTCTAGAAGTCCCTCAAACCCACTGAGCCACCCAGGTGCCCCTACATTTTATTACATATAGTAAAGTCTGCTCCAAAACATTTACTAATATAATCCTTCTATAAACACTTCAACAGATATTTTAGCTAGTGTATTTTTGTGCATTTGAAATTTAGGCAGCAATTTAAAGAAAATTATCATATTTAAAAATAAAGTTTCAAGATACATATGTTGATGTGAAGCAAAATAAATAATATATTTTTTTAAGATTTTATTCATTTGTTTAACAGAGAGATCACAAATAGGCAGAGAAGCAGGCAGAGAGAGAGAGGGGGAAGCAGGCTCCCTGCTGAGCAGAGAGCCTGATGTGCGGCTGGATCCCAGGACCCTGGGATCATGACCTGAGCCGAAGGCAGAGGCTTTAACCAACTGAGACACACAGATGTCCCACAAAATAAATAATCTTGACTATTTTTATTAATTCTGTAAGTTGTTTTCCTGAATAAAGGACTGCTGGTATTTATGTGGATTAGCTAAATTTCAATTCAGTAAATGCATATCACTCAAATAAATTTTTAAATTATCACTCAAAAATGTAAAGAAATAGAGTTGAGGGGTGATAGGTATAAATGCCTGCATATAGTTCAGTGTATTTCTACATTAGAAATATGATAGTTAGATATTTCAATCCTCTAGCTGAAATATATTTTTTTCATTAATTTTTCATGTGACATCTTGATCAATCAAATCTTGTTAATAAAAACAATTTACTTTTGTGTTTGTATGTACACACACATATACTTCCTTTAACCCTTTATTTCAGTAATAAAGAAGATTAAAATGTTAAAAAAAGTAACTACTTTGAATTAGTCACCTTTATTCAAATTATAGAGTATTAGAAATGTATGCTTCTATGGATTTTCAAATTTTGCATATTAAATACACCATAACACGAAAGTGTTATGTGGCCTTTTTTTTTAGTATAAGAAATTATTTAAGAGTACATTTATCTTGACGAGCATTGTGTGATATACGAAATTGTTGAAATACTATATTGTACACCTGAACTAACACTGTGTTTAACTAGACTGGAATTAAAGAAATATTTGTAAATTAGATAATTTCTAATATATCATTTGCAACTATCATTTAAAATCTAAACTAAATATACAATGATGCCTGGGTGGTGCCTGGGTGGCTCAGTGGGTTAAAGCCTCTGCCTTTGGCTTAGGTCATGATCTCAGGGTCCTGGGATAGAGCCCCACATCGGGCTCTCTGCTCAGCAGGGAGCCTGCTTCCCCCTCTCTCTCTGCCTGCTTCCCTGCCTACTTGTGATCTCAGTGTGTCAAATAAATAAATAAATAAAATCTTAAAAAAACAACAACAACAACAATATTCAGGGGCATAAGGAGGGCACTGATGGAACGAGCACGGGGTGTTATATGCACCTGCGGAATCACTGAACTCTACCTCAGAAACTGAGAAACGTTACATGCTAATTAACTGAATTCAAAATTAAAAAAAAAAAGTAAAAAGAAAAACACACAAAATAAGTTTTTTAAAAAATTTAAATAAATAAATAAATAATGATCTAGGAAAACAACTTTATAGTTTCTTTGGTAAAATTTGGTGTTTGATGGGGCACCTGGGTGGCTCAGTGGGTTAAAGCCTCTGCCTTCAGCTCAGGTCATGATCCCAGGGTCCTGGGATGAAGCCCCACATCGGGGAGCCTGCTTACCCCCCTCTCTGCCTGCCTCTCTGCCTGCTTGTGATCTGTCAAATAAATAAATAAAATATTTTTTAAAAATTTGGTGTTTGATATTTTGTGGATATATGCAAACTTTTGGGCTTTAAATATCACTATTAAATTTTGTTGCAGTCAATAATAGAGCAAAACAGAAAGCACATGTGTCCATGAATGATTTTAACATGTATGTATATGCATGACAAGTAACTTCTAAATAAGAATTAGAATCTGATGGACCGAGTGCATTGAAATAGCAGAAAACTTTATTGAAATGTTATTAAATTATAATTTCTTTATGTTTGATATTTTCTAATACCATTTGTTAATTAGGAATAATACATTATACATTATGCATTACATATACATATAATACTTATAATACATAATACATAATACAAATAATACATAATACATATAATAATGCATAATACAAATAATAATAATACATAATTCAAATAATACTTAACTAATTAATACATTAATTCCTAATTAATACTATTACCTAGTTCCAAATTTCTGGAACTAAGTAGTAGTATTTTATAGACTGACGTTTAAGCCACATTGAGGCAATATAAAAATTTTAATCACTATAATTTGGCAACAGTAAATTATATTTCTAATTGGAACTGCTCCTGTTCAGTGAGGCTAGCTAAGTTCAAAGTTTTTTTCTTCTCTGTGCATCCCATAACAGATAGACATAATCAATGTAAGCTGTAGTGCACTCTGACAAGGGTGGTCTGATTAGAGTGACTCTACTCATTTGTACTTATTAGAACCAGTGCTATCCAGAGAGGAAATGAATGGAAATCTCATCGAGCTCAATTAACATCCTGCTAGTGTTTGTATATACTGGAATCAAATAAATAGGTAATATAACCAGTTATTTTATGTATCTATTGGGGATTGATCAATGTTATATTCTTTGTAAAGATTCTGATTTATTATGAAATGTCAACAACAAATCTCTATGTTTCTGCCAAAAATCATGGCTTAGCATCTGCCACAGCAATTTCCAAAGTTGGAGCAAGTAGTCTTTACCTTAAAATTTGTTGAGTCATTTTACTTTTAGGTATTTTAGGAACTCTGTGATTCAAAAATATATAAACTACCTTTACCATCATTTAGTGCATTATTGTGTATTGTGGAAAACTGAGAGTACACTCTTCATTGATATAAGCTACTACTTTTATCTTGTCTTGTGTACAATTTACAAAGCTTAATTTTAACCCTAAGCTTGTATTTATTATTGACAGAATAAACTTATGCAATATATAAATAGTCATTTTAGTGGAAGATGATCAAATTATTTAGTGATGTGTAGATAAAAGCAATGTTTACATAAATGTTCTTTATAATCAGTTATATTTGCATATGTAGTTATAATATTTTTATATTCAAATAATTGATTGCATCTTTTATTCATGGTATACACAGAGGCATTACCTTTTTAAACAGATATCAGGTTTTTAATATTTTGGTTTAATACTTTATATTTCTATAAATTGGATATTTAGTAGGAAATAACAAGTCTCTATTGCTACCTGATGAAGGATGGTGGGGTGTAACAGCAAATACTTCTGTGTAAAACTTAACAACTTAAAAGTTAGCATTTTAAAATAACAATTTTATTTTGCTCATGATGTTGTAGGTCAGAAGTTTGGAAAGCGCTTAGCTGTTAGTTTTTGCTTGGGATCTCCCATAAAGTTAAAACCAAATCTTAGTGGAAGCTCGGTTCATCTGTAGGCTCAGCGGGGCTCTGTCTCCAGGATGGATCATTAACATGGCCAGCAGTTGATATCAGCTGTCAGCCTTCAGCTAATCTAGGGCTCTTCGTGAGTGCCCACATGAGGTCCCACCATATGTCTTGGACTTCCTTAAAGCATGGTGGCTTTCTGATAGTGAAGCTTCCTATAGGGCAGCCTAGGGCTCTAGCAAATTTTCCAGTGGACAAAGTGAAAGCTCCATTACCTTTTTTGTTTGTTTGTTTTGTTTTGTTTAACCGAGCCTCTGAAGTTACATACTGCAGTTTCCAAGTACTCTAAAGATTTCAGAAGTCACAAGTTCATCTAGTCATGACAAGGATGTACAGACCACACGACTCAATGAGAAAAATCAAAGGCTTTGTGCCTATTTTATTTTTAACTGATACATGGTTAGGGATATCTAAAAACAAGAGTTTGCAGAATTTACAATTGGAGTGGAGTGACTGGGATTTGAAATATATATATATATATATATATATATATATATATATGTCATCTTTAAATATAGAATGGAGTCTACACATCATTCTTTAGAAGGGAATGGCATTAGTAGTGGTGGTGATGTCACTATGACTTTCATCCTAAAAATAGGTGTAAATGTTTTTTAAAAATCAGTTAGTTTAAACTGGATTTTATATGACATTTGGAAATACCAATATATTTGGACCTGAAGTTATCCAAAATAGCAAAAGGCAGTGTGGTGATTAAACAAGTTTACTAAAATTAAAGATCAGTTTTTTTCCTTGGAACTTCAACCATCAAAGAAAAAAAAATGTGAAAGAGAGTCACAAGATAAAAAATGTGAATCAATATAGGGTAAAATAGCTAGGTAGAAAGAAGAAAATTCCATACTGAGTCAGCCCACTTCTTTGGGAGGGTAAGATAAGAGAAATATCACTGTTACTTTTGGAGAAATCTCGAGAAGAACTTTGTATAAAGGTATACAAAGGACACTAAACAGCATCCTTCTAAAGAATGAATGGGTCAACCAGGAAATTAAAGAAGAATTGAAAAAATTCATGGAAACAAATGATAATGAAAACACAATGGTTCAAACTCTGTGGGATACAGCAAAGGCAGTCCTGAGAGGAAAATATATAGCAGTACAAGCCTTTCTCAAGAAACAAGAAAGGTCTCAAATACACAACCTAACCCTACACCTAAAGGAACTGGAGAAAGAACAAGAAAGAAAGCCTTAAATCCAGCAGGAGAAGAGAAATCATAAAGATCAGAGCAGAAATCAATGAAATAGAAACCAAAAAAACAATAGAACAAATCAATGGAACTAGGAGCTGGTTCTTTGAAAGAATTAATAAGATTGATAAACCCCTGGCCAGACTTATCAAAAAGAAAAGAGAAAGGACCCAAATAAATAAAATCATGAATGAAAGAGGGGGAATCACAACCAACACCAAAGAAATACAAACAATTATAAGAACATACTATGAGCAACTCTACGCCAACAAATTTGACAATCTGGAAGGAATGGATGCATTCCTAGAGACATATAAACTACCACAACTGAGCCAGGAAGAAATAGAAAACCTGAACAGACCCATAACCAGTAAGGAGATTGAAGCAGTCATCAAAAATCTCCAGACAAACAAAAGCCCAGGGCCAGATGGCTTCCCAGGGGAATTCTACCAAACATTTAAAGAAGAATTAATTCCTATTCTCCTGAAACTGTTCCAAAAAATAGAAATGAAAGGAAAACTTCCAAACTCATTTTATGAGGCCAGCATCACCTTGATCCC
>PISX010036589.1:0-11813 GCA_004024625.1 Mellivora capensis | reverse complement strand
AAGGATGGAAGCAAGCAAGCAAGCAAATGTTAAGTACTGGGGTTACCACAAGGCCCCTGTCACACTGGGAATCACTCACAGTTTTATGTTCAAGATATTGGGAAATGCAAATTCCTATCCATGGACACTGAGTGAGGTAAATTAGGGAAAAAATAATTGAGGATGTTGGAGATGTTAATGAAAGGCCTCAAAGACATTCTTGCTCTTTGAGTCTAAGTTCTACTTCTACTAAATTTTCTTCAATAAATCAGCAGTTATAATACAAACCTCTGGGACACCATGTGCACCAACATGTGAGCTGCACCAACTTGGCCCTGTTTGTTCCTGCTCGAGGCTTCCTGACTGGAAAAGCGGGAGTGGGGCTCCCAGTCACTGTTGAACAGAGTCCATGGCATCTTAGTACCTTCTCTCAATGTGCTGAAACCTATCCAATGTAAACGTGCTCATACTGGATTTGTGAGAAAATGGAGGCTCAGCATGTGAGCAGATGAAAGTGACATCACATGCCACAACCTGGCAGAATTGAAAAATGGACCCTCCATGTGATTCCAAGCCAGGGAAAGCTTCTTTATGGCGTTTTCATTGTATCAGTGGGGTTGGGGGGAAGAGAGGGATGGAGGGCTTGCTAGAGGGAGTGACGGGAAGAGGTTTAGGAAGAGCGATCTCATAGGAATATAAAAGATGTGGAAGAGTGGATGAAGACAGACTCAAAATAAATCAAAGTCATTTTTCTTAACCTGTCAACTCTCTTAGTTGCCTCAATCTCTCAAATTATTTAATGACATTTTCAGTTTTACCTACGAAAGTATAGAATTTGTTAATTTAGCCAAATACTTAAATACTTCCAAATATGAGAATAGGTAAGAAGATATTGAAAAAATAGTTGCATATCGAACTACATGTTTGGTATCACTTATCACGGAACACAGAGTATGATTTTATCTGTACTGTCACCAGGTAGGTCTGATTTAATGGTTGCCGACTAGTGAACTTCTTAAATAGGGCCAGACAATGCTATTCTTCTGAAACAAAAGTAAAGGTTAGGTTATCCTGTGTTTTCACTTACGAGCGTGGCCAGATTGTCAAGTGAGGTCTGCATGGAAAACCTTTATCAGGATTTGGACACTATTGGAAAAATGCCCAGTAGTGTTGGGATCTTCTTGTTACTTTTCCTGCAGACTACTTCTTTTCTCTTTGGACTTATTGATCCATGTTTATTTATCTTCCTAATTTTTTTCTGCCTTCGATTACATTTTGAGAAGGAGAATCGGATGGTGATCTCGACTTACATGGGTCGGCCCACTGGATGGTTTAAGATAAAACCCCGTGGCCCGTGCCTGTCCCCGCGGCATGACATACCCGGTTTAGCCGGTCTATTTCCCGTTGTCTTGTGCTTCAGACTCAGCCTGCCCTGGGCCCCGCACACAGGAAGGTGCACCTCCTGCCCAGCTGGGGCCCGTGCATTTAACTCCTGGGGAAGATCGTGGAGCAAGGGATGTGCAAAATCCATTGATGACGTTTAGTTTTGTCTCCTCAGGCAGGTCTGTGAGGCCACGGACATATAATGCTTCTCATCTCTAGAGTGGGGCCTCTGCAGCCTTTGCCACATGGCGGCCTTTGCCACAGCATCACCTCATGGATGTTGTATCTGGGAGGCTGAGCCCACACCAGCACATAGCCGGTGTCAGAAACGCTGGCTCTGTACGCTGTCTTGGCTCCTCTGGGAAAGAGTCTCCCTGGACACCTCAGTGACACGTCAGGTGGACTGACTGACTGACGTTGGCAACATCCACCAGAAGAGTCTATAGGAAAACCCAACGTTCTGACCCAGAATGCTACTGCACAATCTGAGAGCCAGGCACGGCGCCCATCGTCCAGACGGGAGACGTTCAGACACAAGGGAAGGAGAGATTTAGTGTAAATTAAAGAGAGGCAGGGGAATACGCTGATCTTGTTTGTAAATAAAGTTAGTAATTTGTTGGAGACTCAGTGATTTTATTCAGAATCATTGAATATTCTGTTTTCTCAAAGATACGAGTTTCTGGAGTATTCTATTCCATCCATGTTGGGATGTGAGAGTCCCCGGCGAGGAACAGGGAAGGATGAGCCCAGTGTCAGCCCCTCACACATCAGAGTGGGGGGTCAGGTGGGGTCTAAAAATCTCCAGCACTTCCTTTGTTCTTGTTGCCCTGACCCCGAAAAGACGTCTCCAACCTCCAGCACGGACCGGTGAGGGCTGGTTCCACATCTTATGGCGAAGACTGGATATAATGTTCAAGTTCTATCTTCTCATGGGAAAGAACCACCGGCATGGCGGATGGTGACACCTGTACCCCACATGCTTGTGGAAAGACGCCCACCCCCTAGGAAGGTCTTCTTCTCTCCCAGCACGTGGAAGCATATCTGAGGTAATTAGTCACTCACTGACATGCTTATTTATGTTTGGTACAAAGTACGAATTCTAAAGATTTCCGTGTCTCAGCCAGATCATGGCAAGAACAACAACGCACGTCGAAACTGAAGCCTTAGAGGAGGAGAGGCTTCCCCGCACACGCAGCCTCCTCACGCCCCACCGTGGGGTCACCTCAGAATGGCAGCCGTGCATGCCGAGTGCACCTCAGTCGCTGCCTTTCAACTGTGGGCCTCACTCCTGACAGTCAACACCCAAACACCGATGAGAAAACGAGGCTTTCCCTTTAGGCAGAAAGTTCTGCAGACGGACATGTCTCCTTAGCAGACCCTTCATGACTGCCTCAGGGATTTCCAACACCGCCCCCTTCCTGAGATAGATATGCATGGTCAGATTCATTTTGAAATTAAAGTGTTTTTCCCCTCATGTAGTATCATTTGAATAGAACAAGGCACTCTTTGATAATGACTAGAGATGGGGGAGTCAAAGCCACACGTCACCAAGTGTCCTCCACGTGGGGACAGAGACAGGAGGGTGGCCACACTGGCCTCAGCCGGCAGACCTGTCCCGGTGGGAGCCCACACCCAGCCTGCACTGCCAAACACCCACCAGAACGGATCATTAAAATAATTACAGAAGCAACAGGAAAGCATAATAAGAAAAAAAAACATTTTAAAGAAATTATTCAGAAAACATTAGAAGCCAACACTCTGAAAATATCCCACTCTGCTAATTACATCTTAATACATGAAACTATCATGTAATTGTTCAAAGATGAAAGTCTCCCCACAGTTTAAGTTCCATCACAGTGTGATATTTTTCTTTATTTAAGGGAAGTAAATGAAGCAATCATCACAACATAAAGAAGATGCTTCGTTTTAATCTACAGATGTGCTGTGCTCACTCCCGATGAGGTCCCCCCACAATTCTCTCCATGCAGCAACCCTCCCTTGTTTACCCAAATAGAGCAACTTCTTGGGTGCGTCTTGAACCATTTTTCATAAATCGGGAGGAAAGTGTGTTTCTTTTCCTTCCAGGAAGGCCTCACAGAGCTCTGTCTTTCTTATGATTCTGCCATGTCTGGTTGAAATCATGTCCTGGGTCCGTGATGCTCTGGAGGGCCCTCTGGGCAAGGCTGGGGACAGCAAGGCTGTGTCACATGGGGAGTAGGGGACAGCAATGTGCCGTGCTGCCGGCCCTATGAGCAGGTCCCTGGCTGGTATGCAGAGCCTGTGGCCGGATCAGAAACTGGGGCCTGGAGCAGCAGAGTCTGGGGTCCTGACTGGCCAGCAGAGGCCCTGCAGGGCCCGACAGCCTCCTCGAGGACCGCCCTGAGCCCATCGCTCCCAGGGCCCCGCGTCACTATGGGAAAAGCTAAACACTTGCCATCATGTTTGGAAATGCTATAGCTGAGACTATTTATGAGCGGCTAAACACAAAAGCACTTAAGCCATCAGCTCTGTGATGGAGAGGGGGAGATGGCAGAGGGTGGCCACCCCATGTCAGGAGGCCCTGGCCCGGGGCTCCACTGGGTTTGGGGCTACAGTCCCCAAGGCGGCTCGGTACAGGCTCCCACCTAGATGTGGGACAGCCCCGAGGTGAGGGCCCCCAGCCAGCGCTAAGATTCCCATGTGCTGCAAGGTTCATGCTCCCATCGCCTGGGGCTCAGAGGGCGCCAAGTGGAGACGCACAGGCTAGTGAGCTCTCCGGGCCCCCAGCTGCTCAGAGCCCAGCTCGAGGGAGGTCAGGCTTAGCTCTGGGGAGGGGGCAACCTTTCCTTCCAAAACACTGTGATTTGGTCCTGCCTGGGCCAGTGGCATCCTGGGTTCCTGGGTTGAGAGGTGGGACCCAGACCTGTCAGTCACGTGAGGTGTGTGGTGAGAGAGCTCTGATGGGGGAGGATGAGCAGCAGACATTGGGTAGTTCCTGAGCTCATCAGCTCCTGCTATTTGGGCACCTACTTCATGGGATGAACATTCACCATGACTGTTCTGACCTCCCCTGAAAGCATGAAGTCCGTTAGCCATCCCAACGCATACTCATAATTTTACTTTATAATGAACAGAATATAACAGAATGGGTTTAATTCACAGACATGCATATTTTAATTTTGAAGATGGATAATCTTGAGAATGTTTTTTAGTACAAACGGTTATTTTGCCAGAAACCCCACAGCATCTGTCATGCAAAGACGGCCACAGGGATCGAAGCCCGTAGGCACCTAGTTTCTGTTGGTGGGATCTTACAGAGACCGGTCTACAGGGCAGGCTGGCAACCCCACAAATCCAGCCCAATTTTGGAGGCAGCCTGCGTGTCCTGTCACTCTCAGGGGCTCTGGACCAGATGGGTCCATCACTGCAACCCGGTTCTGGAGTTTGTGTCTGGCTCAGGAAAGCAGGACACAGGTGCTGATGTCAAAGGACCAGCCCAGGCTGCTGAGGCATTGCATGAAGGCCTGAGATGCTGTGCCTTCTCCTGGGTTTCTCTTCACAGTTTGAGCCTTCCCAAGAGGAAAGCAGGAAGCTAGTCCCTTCGCCAGGGTCCTGGCTGGATGGACATGGGCAACTGTGTCTTGGATGAGGGAGAAGGGCCAGAATTCAGTCCTGGAGAAGGGAAGGCTGTTAGTATCTGAGGGCAATGCCTCCTCTTCCTGGTGAGACCAAGTGAGACCAGTGGCACCCACATGGTCTCCTGGTGAGGGGCCTGCCAGCCTGTCCTCAGGGAGAACGGAGATGGGCCTGGGCACAGGGCTGTCGTCTGGGCCACCTCGATGGTACAAGACAGTGATTGTTTGAATTTGGGAACAGCTCCGGACGGTGCTCTGATCCCTGGACTCCTCAGTCTCGAGAAGGGAAGGGGGGTGAGGTGTCACAGTGGGGACCCCAGAGCCAGTGACAAAGGAGGAGCAGGGCTGGGGGAGAGGGAGCAGTGTATGACATAACCATATATGCAAGAAAAGTTGTGTGAAATGTATTTCCTAGAAGATTTTTCAAGATTATGTTGACAGTTGGGGAATATTACAGAAAGTTGAGGCTTAACCTTCAACATCTAAAATCTGCCTGCATTGAAAACCACAGTGACGAGCATCCTGAATGAATTAAGCTTTGATTTTGGAACATTATGTGTAAGAAAGTGTAGTACAGTGGAAATCTGTGGGTCTTAGCCACCGATGGGCCCATGTTATGGCCCGGGTTTAGCCCTCAGTTTGGGTGCTTGTGTGTTAGTCCTGTTTACACGTGACCTGAGCAAATGGATCAAGTCATCTGTTTCCAGCAGGCAGACTGCCTTTCCCATGGAAGGCAGCTTTGACGTCGGCTGGTGACTGGCTGCAGGCCAGAGTGGGCCGCCCGGGGCCCTGGCTTTGCAGGTCAGGAGCACCGTGCACTGTGCCTTGCCAAAAGAAACGAGTGCCTGTGGTCCCCTCCCGATTGCACTGCGCCTGTGGTCATGCAGACGGGGCCCGTGGCCTGGCCTGTGTCAGCAGCAGAGATCTATGGACTCCGGGTGGGAGAAACCCACAGGGGTTTCTCTGGGTCTGGAACACACAAACAACTATAGGAATCTGTTAGGAAAATACGTCATTCTCCCAGGAAACCTGCTGGTGCTCAGGCTTCATCTTGAGAGAGCATTTGATATTTTAACTGGGGGAACCTGTGCAGACAGCGTGTCAGCTAACAGTGCTTTGGAACAGAAGTTTCCCTGAGAAATGGAGCTTGGTCTAAAGGATGCGTTTTGGTTGTCGTTGGAGAAGAGAACTGAGAAGCCCCTTGGCAAAGGCCCTGCATAGTCTGGCTTCCTGGGAAGAAGGCTCCAGGGGGCACGCAGCCCTCCTTGCCATGTTGCCTACGTGGTTTTCATTTTTCTTTCTGGAAAACTCCCTCCTGAGTTATTAAAAAATGGTATACAACTGGAGAAGTCTTAGAGACACATCCTGGTCTGAGACCCTTGCGTGGGCTTCGACAGCAGGCTGCAGGAACGGCCGTGCATCCCTCTGACAAGTAACGAGGCTTCCCTCCAGGTGTGGTGATTCAGAAACATCCGGCTTTGGAAGGTCACAGTGTGTTCATTGAACCACTGATCTTTTCGTACTTTATAGGTGAGATTATAACAAGTTTATATTCTTCTTCCACTTCATGGCCTCTCCCAAGTGTTTTGATGATAAAAATCTAACCTTTAGCTCTGTTTGTGCTGCTTGTCATCAGTTTGTGACCATTTGTTATAACCCTGTGTTATTGGTGCTCCTATGCATGTATTTATGGAGGTTTTTGTTTGACCAAACCCGAGTTTTGAGGTGACTGGGGATATGTGAGTGAAGCCCACGAGCTGTCAGAGCAGGACTGGCAGAGCGCAGATCTGAGACCAGGTGGAACACACCGTGGGAAATACACTAGCTCCTTGTGCCTGTTGCTCTGGACCTTTCTTCTCCTCCTTCAGTTTTTTGTTTTTGTTTTTCCTTTTGAAAATTGATAAACCTGGGGCTTACTATATATATCATATACAGTTCCCTTTACTGTTGACTTTTCTGGGACCCTCCAGAGCCAGCAGCTCGCAGTTAATAGGACTTCCCACAGACTAACAGTCGCATGTTCAGAGCCCTTGGAATCAGCAGCAGTGTCTTTAAAATCCCGCAGGTGAGCCCCTGAGGTGAAGGGCAGCAGGTGTCTGGCCTGGGGTCAGGGGAGGGACGCTGCGGTCCTGACCACGTGCACTGTCTGCTCTGGGAGCGGCACCCTTGGGTGTCATGCTGCTCATGTCACTCCTGCTGCAGCCAGAGCAGGGACCAGGAATCAAGAGGATGATGTCTCTCCTGCATTGCTCCTTTGTGAGGATGCCAGAATGATGCTGACATACGGGGTCTGCAAGTTTCCCCCAAATAGGATAGCGAGTGGCCTGTTCCCTGAAACATAATGTGCTGCAGAGACTCCAAAGGAAATCTATCTCCAGGAGCTTGCCCTGATGGCAGATCGGACGGGCTGCCAACAGCGATGGTGTGATGCCATCACCACTGAGAAGCACGTGCTGGTGCTGTATCTTTGCTTCTGTAGAAGCAGGTGATGTGAGATAGGCACCAAGCTTCTCTCTTAGAATAGACAGACACCCTGATTCTGAAAATACCCTAACCCTCACAAAGGCCTTGGAAAGGGTCAGAACACAGTATAATTAGCAGAGAAAATGTGTATTTTTCCACAGGTGTGCATACAGACAGGAGTTGAACAAGTGCTGTAGGACGTGACAGTCCCAGAGCCGGGGTCATCCAGGTGGTGGGAGCAGTGCAGAGCCTCGTCTCTAACTCAGAAGCTGGGACCACCTCTCTACAAGGATCAGAGACCAAAGAGGCACGACTCTGTGCCGAGGCATACTGACCACGAGAGCAGAGAGGGCCCATGAAGCAAGGGGGTGTCACCACAGGCCACCTGTCTGCTGTGTCCTGGGAGCTGTGTCCCAGCTGGTGGGGGGGAGGTTGGACAGGGCTGTGTCCATTGCTGACCATTCAGCCTTCTTGTGAATCTCCACTTGGTCCCTGGGCCACCAGGAATGGACACATCTAAAACCCATAGCAAGTAAAACACGATTTGTGACGCCCACAGGATAAAACACACACACACAAACATGCTTTTAGCTTTTGAGAAATAATTAAAACTAGGGCTGTTCCTTTAACCCAGACATTAACGTGCTCTCCAAGTCAGGCCTCTGGAAGGCGAACCACTCCACCCTTGGTAAGAATGCTGCCACAGGCCCTGAGCATCCCAGTGCTCCCAAATATCCATGACGCCAGCCAGGGAGGCACACAAGCCTGCCCCTCCTTCTGTGGGCCCCGACCTCATGTTGGGTCACAGTTGTGTCACGTCCCTTAGTGACAGGGCACTTGCCGGATGTTCCTGCACAGCAGGAGTGAGGTGTGTCCCCCACAGGAGGGAGTCACCAAGGAGTTTCGAGGGCCAGGACTGGACACGCTGCCATTTCCTGTTTCCATGTGTAGACGCAAATATTGCTGCTGTTGAGTAAACAAACATAAAATCATTCATGTGTGAGGACCTGGGGGCAGAGCTCTTCCCAGGTCATCCTTCCCAGTTCCTGGGACTCCTGCTGTGGATAGCAGTGCATGTATGTGAGGCTGTGCTGGTCATGCCCAGAGGCGCCCCTGCACAGGGTTGGGGGCAGCAAGCGCCTAATGGAGCCCATCAGGGCTGTGGACTGTCAGAGGCGAGGTTGGATTGGATTCTTTCTCACTGATTTTAAAAGTTAGTGATGTCTTATCTGACTGAAATTTGTTTATTTTTTAAGATTTTATTTATTTATTTTACACAGAGAGAGAGAGAGAGCACAAACAGGGTGAGCAGCAGGCAGAAGGAGAAGCAGGCTTCTCGCAGAGCCAGGAACCAGATGCCAGGCTCAACCCAGGAGCCTGGGATCATGACCTGAGCTACCCAGGTGCCCCAAGCATCCAATTATTGATTTCAGGTGGGTGTGGAGCCTGCTTAAGATTCTCTCTCTCTCCTTCTCCCTCTGCCCCTCCCTTCCTCTTACAAATAGATAGATATAAATAAATAAATAAATTTACTTTAAATATAAACATAACAAATAACACGGAGGACATAGGGAGATGGAGAGGAGAAGGGAGTTGAAGGAAATTGGGGGGGAGATGAACCATGAGAGACTATGGACTCTGAAAAACAACCTGAGGGCTTTGAAGGGGCAGGGGGTGGGAGGTTGGGGGAGCCAGGTGGTGGGCATCATGGAGGGCACGCATTGCATGGAGCACTGGGTGCGGTGTAAAACCATGAATTCTGTTACGCCAAAAAGAAATTAAAAAAAAGAAAAAAAATAAATATAAACTAATATTTACTTTTTTGGAAAGATTTCATATATTTATTTCACAGAGAGAGATAGAGAGAACACAATCAGGGGGACCAGCAGAGGGAGAGAGAGAAGCAGGCTTCCTGATGAGCAGGGAGCCCGATGATGCAGGACTCAATATCACAACCCTGGGATCAGGAGCTGAAGGCAGATGCTTAACTGACTGAGTCATGCAGGCATGCCTCAGTCTATCTTTTTAACCCCAGAGAGGTTAAAAGAGGAAGTTAGAGTAAGGGATAGAGCTAAAACAATTAAGGTTGTGAGTCTGACAGACCATTCTAATTTTAGTTCTTGCTGAGCTACTGTCTTGAACTCCCTGATCCTCCAAGTCTTCATGAGCACTAATGTTGATAACACAATTGGGTTACTGTATTACTTTCCTCCCTGTGTATGAAATGCCTCCGCTAGTCCCTGCCAGGTAGAGTAAACCCAAAAGGAGGTCCTCTTCTCACCGTTTGGAGCAGCAGGAGTCGGTCACTGGAGGAAGTTAACGGTGATTACAGTGGCATTGGCATCGTCCCTTGTTCTGGGGGCTTATGTACCACATCCTGCGCACAGGGAAGAGTCTGATATCCTGAGGGCATGGATGATTTATGGACCCTCACGAGTTATCATTGTTCTCAGAAATATTATATTTGAATGATTACAAATTAAACAAATTTAAAATGACATGAAAAAAAAGTTAGTGATGTGTGCATCCATTAAGCCATTTTAAAAGCCATGGGGTTCAAGGAACACATGCTCAAGGGACTTTGGTGACAAGATCTTGTGCCGCTGTAGAACAGCAGGAGACAAGAGCCAGCCACCACTCAATTCCATGGCACTCTCAGCTTCCCTAGTCTTTAAAAGTCCTTCTCTGAAATGGCTTGGGCTTTGCAACTTTGTTCTTTCACAAACAAGTGTGTTCAAGTGTTTCCTTCTCATCATGATAGGGAGGCTTCAGTTCTTCCTGGGGCTCACGTTTTTCTGTGCCATGGGCTCAATGGAAACCACTTTATCTGGAAACAGAAAGGTTAATTGATGGCAAGTATGTTTTATTAAAATGATTGCTACTGGTAGTAGAAATAAATAAGTGAAGGATATCATATGTCAGTAGCTGCGGAAGTTTTTCTTTCCCGGCTCTGGGAAAGAGATGGTGTGGATTCCCCTCCTCCCCATATAGATGAGGGATGGTCCGGCCACCATGACATCACCATCCAGTTCGCAAGGGGTCCAGGATGAGGCTGCTTTGTCATGGATGAGGAGAAAATGTTCTCAGAGGGGCACTGCCCAGAGTAGAGACAGATAATCATCAAACTCCCACAAATAAATATAAAGGGACAAGTGCAATGGGGGAAAGGTCACCCCGTGCCTCTGATGGGTCAGGAAGGGTCTCTGAAGAAGTGGTCATCTAGCTGACAGCTGAGGACTGTGTCCAGGAGAATGGGGATTGCAATACAAAATACATCAAATGTCTGCAATATGTCCTCTATAATGATACAAGGCAGTACTGTTACCACTGAGAATTCTATTTCTAAAAACCTATCATTAATGATTAAGTTGCCATATGGTGAGAGAGACTAGGACATTCGAGGGGGGGGGTGGTCAAAAAACAAAATTAAAATATAACCATCCTGGAGAAGCTTTATTCTGACCCGCGAGTCTCTCCTACCATTGCTTCCCATTATACTTTTAAAAAGTCAGAATTGTTAGAACTCATATGGGAATTCAGCGATGTGGCAGGATATACAATCAAAGCACAGACATCAGTTGCATTTCTGTACACTAAGAATGAGACAGAAGAAAGAGAAATTAAGGAATCGATCTCATTTACAATTGCACCAAAAACCCAAGATACCTAGGAATACACCAAACCAACGAATACAGGATCTACACTCTGACATCTATAGAACAGTCATGGAGGAAACTGAGGAAGACACAAAGCATGGAGAAACATCCTATGCTCATGGACTGGAAGAAAAAATATTGTGAAAATGTCTATGCTTCCCAGAGCAATCTACTCATTCAATGCAACCCCTATCAAAATGCCATTGACTTTTTATAGAGCTGGAACAAATAATCCTAAAATTTGTATGAAACCAGAAAGGATAATAAATCATTGAACACTACATTAAAAACTAATGATGTACTATATGTTGGATAATTGGACTTAATAAGAAGAAAGAAAGACCAGAAGAGACCCCAAATAGCCAGAAGAATGTTGAGAAAGTAAACCAAAGCCAGACCTCAAGCTCTATTATAAAGCTGCAGTTGTCAAGACAGTATGGTACTGGCAGAAAAAGAGACTCATAGATCCATGGAACAGAATAGAGAACTCAGAAATGGATCCTCAACTCTCTAGTCAATTAAACTTTGACAAAGCAGGGACTGGGAAAAAGACACTCTCTTCAATAAAGGGTGTTGGGAACATTGGACAGCCACATGCAGAAGAATGAAACTGGACCATTTCCTTATACCATGCACAAAAAAGACCTAAATCTGGAACTAAGACAGGAATCCACTGAAACACTGCAGAACACAGGCATCAACCTCTTCTAGCTCGGCC
>PISX010036588.1:0-11817 GCA_004024625.1 Mellivora capensis | reverse complement strand
TAACATATATATATATATAAAATACAACCATGTTGTAAACATATGACTATGTCATATAAACATATGAACATATGTCATCCAGGCATTGTTGCTACATTTATAGAGCACAGAATTAATATGGTTCTTAAGTCCCCTGTGATTTTCAGAATAGGCAATGAGCCTTGGCTTCAACTTAAAGACACCAGTTACATTGGTCCCTAATAATAGAGTCAGCCTGTCCTTTGAAGTTTTGAAGACAGGCACAACTTCTCTTCTTTAGCTATGAAAGTCCTAGATGGCATCTAATTCCAAGAGAAGGGTATTTTGTCTACATTGAAAATCTGTTGTTGAGCATAGCCACCTTCATTAATTATCTTAGCTAGAATTTCTGGATAGCTTGCTACAGTTTCTATAACTTCTATATCAGCATTTGCTGTTTCACCTTGCACTTCTATGTTATGGAGATGACTTCTTTCCTTAAACTTCATGGCCCAAACTCTGCTAGCTTCAAATTTTTCTTTTGTAGTTTCCTTACCTTTCTCAGCCTTCATAGAATTAAAGAGAGTTAGGACCTTTCTCTGAATCAGGCTTTGTCTTAAGGGAATATTTTGACTTTTTATTTTCTAACCAGACCACTGAAACTTATTTCATATCATAAATAAGTCTGTTTTGCTTTTTAAAAAATCACTTATATGTTAATTAGAGTAGCACTTTTAATTTCCTTTATGAACTTTTTCTTTACATTCACAACTTTGCCGTTTGGAATGAGAGGCCTAGCTTTGGGCCTGTCTCAGCTTTTGGCATTCTTTCTTCACTAAGGGTAATCTTTTCTAGCTTTTGATTTCAAGTAAGAGACTTTGACTCTTCCTTTCTTCGAGATTCCAGTATGGTTGTTAATTGGTCTAATTTCAATATTGTTTCTCATGGAATAGGGAGGTCCATTGGGAGGAGAGAGATAGGGGAATCCCCAGGTAGTGCAGGTATTAGAACACAAATAATACTTATTGATTAATTTCACTATCTAATAAGCGTGCTGTTAGCAGTGGCCCAAATATTTATGATAGTAACATCAAAGATCACTGATCACAGATCACCATAAAAATATAACAATGAGGATTAAATATTTTGAAATATTTCAAGAATTACCAATACATGACACAGAGACATGATGAAGAGAGAAAATGTTTCTGGGAAAAATGGTGCCAATAGATTTGCTGTATGCAAGGTTGCCACAAACCTTCAATTAATAAAAAATGCAATATCTGTGAAATGCAATAAAGTGAATTGCAGTAAAATGAGGGTGTGCCTGTATAGAGCAAACTCAAGATTTGTGTAGTTAAATAGTAATCTTGTAAGACTATGTAAATAATCAGGCCAGTTCACACATTCATGAACACAAAGCACATTTTTATGAACAATAAAAATCTTTTCAGATTACTTATGATTGCAAAGGGATAAAAAGTCAAAACAGATCCAAAACTTACTGGAAAAGTATATTTCTAATTGCTATATAATGAAAAACATCTAAAGAGTTATCTTGGAGATAAACTTAATATGACATTGTATCTACTGATTTACAGTCCCAGATATTATAATGCTACATGCAAACTTAAAGAGTTTTCCATAGTAAAGATGTAATTAACTCCTGTAAGGTGGAACCAGTAATCCCAATGTTTATAGATTATGGCTCTGTTAGACTTTAACCAGTTTTATATCTAATGGAATACTCATACACTGAGCTCTTTATTTATTTATTAAACTGCATACTCTCATTCTCCCTCATTATTTAATTAGTTGAACACATTTTGAAATGAATGCATTGTACGAGAGACATATTTCTTAATATATTGAAAATTAAAGCTTAATATATATTAATATTATATATATTAAAACATCTCCAATTAGGCTAATTTCCCACCACTAGCTATCAGTGGAATCTGATTTTAGACATTTTCCCAGCTGTATGTCTCTACTACATATATAATCAAGATACTCAAAGTAAAGATAAGCACATTTGGAAAATTTCCTATTAAAACATTTTAAGATCTCTGGGGAAGATGGCAGAGTTGGAGGATCTTAAGCTCACTTTATCCTATGGATACAACTAGATAACACACACATCAGTGTAAATAATACAGTAAACAACCTGAGAACTGGCAGAACAGTTTCTCTACAGCTAACTAATGAGAAGAAACAACATCCAAGAGGGTAGGAAGGGCAGAGACACAATCAGAAGCCAAATGGACCAATGGGACTGTCTCTGGGAGGGAGGGGTACAGCAGGTGTTGAGAGTGGAGAGGAGCAGATCCCCAAGCCAGGCACCCCAGACATAAGGACCTGCACAGAGAAGATGAATACCTATAACATTTGGCTTCAAAAACCAGAGGAGCCCAACAATCAGTGAGGCCTAACACCTGGAACTTTGAAAATCACTTGGCTAGGAAGGGCAGAGGTCTTACCTTTAAAGAGACAGCACAACAAATAGCTCCACTGAGATACAGCATAGAAGCAGCAGTTTGGAAAATGCCTAAGGCATACAAGAAGGAGGTATGTTTACTAATCTCAGGGGATGTGCTGGAAGGGTAAGGATCATTGGAAAACTTCTCTAAGAATGAAAGAGTTGGTAGGCACCGTTTCCCACCCATGCCCCCAGTCTAGATACATAGACACCTGTGGGAATTAGCTCAGCATGAACACTCTCCACCTAACTTGATAATAGCATACCCCACCCCGACATTCTTTCATGGACAGGCTCCCTTGAATCCAAGCCTAGACTGGAGTTTTTCCATGAAGCTGCAGTTCCCTCTTTCAGCTGAATAGCACAGACCTTGCTAATAGCATGCACCCTGCCCCCACATTCTCCTGAGGACTCCCCCAACTTCCAACATACCCTTAGTTGCAGCCCATTCAAAGAGGTACCACAATCCTGGTAATGCACGAGCAACCCTAACAGGGACCAGCACCACTCCAAAGTGATCCTGCTCTGGGGAGAGAGTAAGATAACCATACACAACAGTCCAACTGCTGCCCCAGCAGTGGGTTGGGGGTAGATATCTAGTCCGACTGAAGGCCCCACCAACAAATTAAAGCTTCTCAAGGGACAACACAGGGACAGTATCTTGCAGTTTTGTTCTGTTTCACTACTGGCAAACACATGGTCTGACTCCAGTCAAGCCCAAGTCTGCTTCAGACTGAACATTAACAACACAAGGACCAAACCCTGCCCACAACAGGCAAGGAAAACCATTACAGGCAACTGTACTGAAGACAAATGCGATTCAACCACAATAGTAGGGCACATGTAACATAGTTAGGAGATACCCCTAAAGCACCAGGTTCTGATGAACAGAGCACATTGCACTATAGACCACCACAGAACCTTCTTCATAAGGCACTATTTTCAAGAACAGAAGATGTAGCTTACTTTCCTAAACACAGAAACAGATACAGAGAGATAGACAAAATGAATAGATAAAAAAATTTGTCCTGTATGAAAGAACAAGACAAAACCACAATAAGAGAGCTAAATGAAATGGTGATAATATGTCTGGTAGATAATTTAAAAGCAATAGTCATAAAGATACTACTTGAGAAAAGTGGAGGACCTTAGGGAAACCCTCAACAGAGAGATAGAAAACACAAAAAAACAACCAATCAGAGATGAAGGACTCAATAGCTGCAATTAAAAATACATAGGAAGGAATAAATAGTAGACTAGAGGAAGCAGAAGACATATCAGTGACCTGGAGGACAGAGTGATGGAAAACAATCAAGCTGAACAGGAGAGAGAATAAATAAGAAGAAACAAAAATAGACTTCAGGAAATCTGCAACACCACTGAGCATAATGACATTTGCATTATAGGGATCCCAAAAGGAGAAAAAAGAAAAAAGAGGTCAGAAAATTGATTTGAAGGAATAATAATTGAACACCTCTTGAATCTGGGGAAGCAAACAAAAATCCAGATCCAGGAGGCACAGGGAGATCCCACAAAATCAAACCAAGGAGGCCACACCAAGACACTCAGTAATTAAAACAGTAAAAAGTAGTAACAAAGAGAATTTTAAAAGAAGCAAGATAAAACATTTATATGCAAGGGAAACCTCATAAGGCTATCAGCTGATTTTTTTGGCAGAAATTTTGCAGGCCAGAAGAAAGTGGAATGATACATTTAAACTGGTGAGAGAAAGAACTTGCAGCTAGGAACATTTTATCCAGAAAGGCTATCATTCAAAGTAGAAGTGAGATAAGGTGTTTCCCAGAAAACCAAAAGTTAAAGAAATTATGACCAATAAACCAGCTAGTCCTTCAAGAAATGTTAAAGGAGACTCTTTGAATGGAATAGAAAGATCATAAGTAGGAAACACACAAAAAAAGTAGAAGTGTATCTATTAAAATCAGTCAAGGGAATCACAAAATAGAAGATATAAAGTATTATACCATGTATTGAAATGTGGGTTGGGGGAAGAAGTAAAGAATGTATTTGAACTTAAGCAACATTCAACATAATATAGATGACTGCTACAAGCTTAAGGTGTTACATATATATCTAATGTTAATGACAAATTAAAAACCAGTAATATATATGCAAAAAATAAAAGGAAAGGAATCAAGTATATCACTAAAGAAAACAAGCAAAGTGTGAGAGACAAGAGCAAGAGAACTATAAAAACAATCATGAAACAAGTAAAATTGATAATACATATTATCAATAATTACTTTGAATATAAATGGACTAATGCTCCATTTGAAAGACAAAGGGTAATAGAATGGATTTAAAGACAAAGGGTAATAGAATGGATTTAAAAAGTATAAAAAAGTAAATCCTATCTATATGCTGCCTACAGGAGACTAATTTCAGACCTAAAGACATGCACAGATTAAAAATGAAGGGATGGAAAAGCATTTATCATGCAAATGGAACTGAAAAGAAAGCCAGGATAGCAATACTTACATAGGAAAATAGACTTCAAAAATGAGAGACAAAGAAGGACACTATATAATCAAAAAGGGGACAACAAGAAAATATAAAAATTGTAAATACTTATACATCCAACATGAGAAGACCAAATACATAAAGCAGGTGATAACAAACATGAAGTAATTGATAGTAATACAATAATAGTAGAGACTTTGATACCCCACTTACATGAATGGATGGATGATCCAAACAGAAAATCAAAAAAGGAAATAGTGGCTTTGAATGACCCATTGGACCAGATAGATCTAACAGATATATTCACAAATTCCATCCTAAAACTGCAGAAAAATACATTATTTTCAAGTGTACATAGAACATTCAGATAATACACTGGGGCACAAAATAGAGTTCAACAAATCAAAAATTATTGAAGTCCTACATGCATCTTTTCTGACCACAATGCTATTGAGCTAGAAATAAACCATAAGAAAAAATCCTGGAAAGAACACAAATACATGGAGATTAAATAATATGCTACTACACAATGAATGGGTCAATCAAAAAAATCAAAGAAGAAATAAATAAAAATACATGGAGGCAAATGCAAATGAAAATACAATGGTTCAAAATCTTTTGGATGTATCAAAAGCTGTCCTAAGAGAGAAGTAAGTAGCAATACAGGCCTATCTCAAGAAGCAAGAAAAATCTCAAATAAACAACCTAACCTTACACCTAAAGGTGCTAGAAAAAAAGAACAACAAAAACGAAAACCAGTAGAAGGAAGGAAATAAGCATTAGAGCAAACATAAATGAAATACACACTAAAAAACAATAAAACAGATCAATGAAATCAGGACCTGGTTCTTTAAAAAGATCAACAAAACTGATAAATGACTCAAAAAATAAAATCAGAAATGAAAGAAAAAACAATCAGCACACAGAAAGGCAAAAGATTATAAAAGAATATTTGAAAAAATATATGACAATAAATTGTACAATCTAGGAGAAATGGATAAATTCCTAGAAGCATATAACCTCCCCAAACTGAATTATGTAGAAAGAGAAAATTTGAACAGACTGATTACCAGCAAAGAAATTGAATCAGTAATCCAAAAAACTCAACAATCAAAAGTCCAGGACCAGATGGTTTCACAGCAAATTCCACCAAACATTTAATGAAGAGGTAATACTCATTCTCTCCAAATTGTTCCAAAATACAGAAGAGAAAGCGGAGCTTCCAAATTCATTCTGCAAGGCCAGCATTACCCTGATAGCAAGACCAGATAGACTCAACCAAAAAAGAACTACAGTCCAATTTCTCTGATGGACATAGATGCAAATATCCTCAACAAAATATTAGGGAACAAAATCCAAGAATACAATGAGAAAATTATTCACCACAATCAAGAAGGATTTATTCCAGGGATGCAAGAGTGATTGATGATTCACAAATCAATCAGCATGATACATTACATCAATAAGAAAAGGATAAAAACCGGGATGCCTGGGTGGCTCAGTGGGTTAAAGCCTCTGCCTTTGGCTCAGGTCATGATCCCAGGGTCCGAGGTTCGAGCCTCGCATCAGGCTCTCTGATTGGCAGGGATCCTGCTTCCTCCTCTCTCTGCCTGCTTCTCTGCCTACTTGTGATCTCTGTCTGTCAAATAAATAAATAAAATCTTAAAAAAAATAAAAATTAAATCTTTAAAAAAAAAGAAATTCTCTAGCAGGAGGGTAACAGTCGTTTTATTTAAAAAAAAGGATAAAAACCATATGTTTATTTCAATAGATGCAGAGAAAGCATTTGACAAAGTACAGTATTCATTCATGATAAAAACCCTCAACAAAGTAGGTTTAGAGGGAACAACAACTCAGCATAATAAAGGCCATATAAGAAAACCCACAGCCAACATTATACTCAATAGTGAAACACTGGGAACTCTTCCCCTAAGATTAGGAACAAGGCAAAAATGCCCACTCTCATCACTTTATTCAACTTGGTACTGGAAGTCCTAGCCACAACATAAGACAAGAAAAAGAAATAAAAGGCACCCAAACTGCTAAGGAAGATGAAAAACTTACTATTTGTAGAATACATGATATAGAAAACCCTAACGATCCCACCGGAAAGCTACTAGAACTAGTAAATGGGTTCACTAAGGTCACAGAAGAAAAAAATCAGTGTACAAAATCCCTTGTTATTTTAATACACTAATAATGAAATAGCAGAAAGAGAAATTAAGAAAACAATTCCATTTATAATTGTACCAAAATAATAAAATATCTAAAAATAAACAGGAGGTTAAAGACCTATACAAGAAAAACTATAAGATACACAGGAATTCAGCTAACCAGAGAGGTGAAAGACCTATGCTCTTAAAACAATAAAACATTGGGGTGCCTGGGTGGTTCAGTGGGTTAAAACCTCTGCCTTCAGCTCAGGTTGTGGTCCCAGGGTCCTGGGATTGAGCCCCACATTGGGCTCTCTGCTTGGCGGGGAGCCTGCTTCCTCCTTTCTCTCTGCCTACTTGTGATCTTTGTCAAATAAATAAATAAAATATTAAAAAAAAACAATAAAACAATGATGAAGGAAATTGAAAATGATACAAACAGATGGAAAGATATTCCATGCTCATGGATTAGGAGAACAAATATTGTTAAAATGTCCATACTACCTAAATAAATCTACACATTTCATGCAATACCTATGAAATTACCAATAGCATTTTCCACAGAACGAGAATAAACAGTCCTAAAATTTGTATGGAATCAAAAAAGATCTTGAATAGCAAGATAGTCTTGAAAGTGAAAAAACTGGAGGCATCACAATTCCAGATTTCAGGATATACTACAAAGGCACAGTAATCAAAACAATATGGTACTGGCACAAAAATAGACATGTAGATCAGTGGAAAAGAATACAGGGCCAAATAAACCCATACTCTTAATAGTCAATTAATCTTTAACAAAGGAGGAAAGAACATGCAATGGGAAAAAGTCTCCAAAATGCTTTTGGGAAACTGGACAGCTGCATGCAGAAGAATGAAACTGGACTACTTTCTAACACCAAACACTAAGATAAACTCAAAATGTATTGTAGACCTAAATGTAAGGCCTGCAACCATAAAAATGCTAGAAGAGAGCACAGGCAATAATTTCCCTGACATTAGCCTTAGAAACATTTTTCTAGATATGTCCCTTGAGGCAAGGGAAACAAAAGCAAAAATAAACTATTGAGACTAAGCCATAATAAAAAGCCAAAATAAACAGCAAAGGAAACTCTCAACAAAACTAAAAGACAACTGAATGGGATAAGATACTTGCAAATGACACATCCAATAAAGGGTTAGTATGAAAATACATAAAGAGCTCATACAAAGCAAAACCAAGATAACAATCCATTTAAAAATGGGCAGAAGAGGGGTGGTTGGGTGGCTCAGTGGGTTAGGCCTCTGTCTTCGGCTCAGGTCATGATCCCAGAGTCCTGGGATCGAGCCCCACATTGGGCCCTCTGCTCGGCGGGGAGCCTGCTTCCCCCTCTCTCTCTGCCTGCCTCTCTGCCTACTTGTGATTTCTGTCCATCAAATAAGTGAATGAAATCTTAAAAAAAAAAAATGGGCAGAAGAGGGGCACCTGGTTAAGAGTCTGCCTTCAGCTCAGATCATGATCCCAAGGGCCTGGGATTGAGCCCTGCATTAGGCTCCCTGTTCAGCGCAGAGCCTGCTTCTCTCTCTCCCTCTGCCATTCCCTCCACTTGTGCTCTCTGGCTCTCTCTGTCAAATAAATAAATAAAATATTTTAAAAAGGGCAGAAGACATGAACACATACAGATGATCAACAGACATATGAAAAGATGCTCAACATCACTAGTCATCAGGGAAATGCAAATCAAAAACAGAATGAGATATCACCTTGTACTTGTCAAAATGGCTAAAATCAACAACATGAGAAACAGCAAGGGTAGTGAGGATGTGGAGGAAAGGAACCCTCATGTACTGCTGATGGGAAGGCAAACTGGTGCAACCACTCTGGAAAACAGTACAGATATTCCTCAAAAATTTAAACATAGAATTACCATATGAACCCAGTAATTTCATCACCATGTATTTACACAAAAAATACAAAAACACTGATATGAAAAGTTATATGTACCCCTGTGTTTATTGCTGCATTATTTAAAATAGCCAAGATATGGCTGTAACCTATGTGTCCATCAATAGATGAATAGATAGGGGTGCCTGGGTGGCTCACTGGGTTAAGCCTCTGCCTTCAGCTCAGGTCATGATCTCAGGGTCCTGAGATCGGGCCCTGCATCGGGCTCTCTGCTCAGCTTCCTTCTCTCTCTCTCTGCCTGCCTCTCTGCCTACTTGTGATCTCTGTCAAATAAATAAATAAAATCTTTTAAAAAATAGATGAATAGGTAAAGAAGAGCATATATTTTTATTACATATTTACATATGTATGTAATTACATTACGTATAATTTATATGTAATGAAATATTATATTATTGTCAGAGAAAGCTTATTTGCAATGACATGGATGGATCTAAAGAGTATAATGCTAAGTGAAATAATTCAGAGAAAGACAAATATCATATGATTCCACTTATATGTAGAATTTAAGAAAAAAAATAAATGGAAAAAAAAAAGACAAGCCCCCCCAAAACCCTGACTCTTAACTATAGAGAATGAACTGATGGTTACCCAAGGGAGGTAGATGGAGGGATGGGTGAAATAGGTGAAGGAGATTAAGAATACACTTATTGTGGGTGCCTGGGTGGCTCAGTGGGTTGAGCCTCTGCCTTCGGCTCAGGTCATGATCTCAGGGTCCTGGGATCTGGCCCCGCATCAGGCTTCCTGCTTGGCTGGAGCCTGTTTTCCTCTCTCTCTATACCTGCCTCTCTGCCTACTTGTGGTCTCTCTCTCTCTCTGTCAAATAAATAAATACAATCTTAAAAAAGAATATACTTATTGTGATGATCATTGAGCAATATGTAGAATTATTGAATTACTGTATTGTATGCCTGAAATAATAAAACACTGTATGCTAACTATACTAAAATTAAAAAAAATATGGAAAATCATTTGGGTGGGGGGAAAACCTCTTAAAAATGTTCTAATTCACAATTATATGAATTGATACATTTTTAAGTGATTTATGTTTATGTTAAACTTTTCTTCTTCATGCTTGAGAAGATTGTGTTTATTCTCTGGAAATTTCTTTAAAGATTTTATTTACTTACTTGAGAGAGAGCAAGAGGGAGAGCACAGAAAGAGTGAGAGGGAGAAGTACACTCCCCGCTGAGCAGAGAGCCCAATGTGGGACTAGAACCCAAGATCCTGAAATCATGACCTGAGCCTAAGGCAGACACATCACCAACTGAACCACCCATGTGCCTTATTCTCTAGAATTTTAGGTTCTGGAGATATCTTTTAAACTTGAAAACTAGCACACAAATGTTAATTATTATTTTATCTTACCAAGTTGATAACTGAAATCTTTTTCTAGAATAATATGCTGTTCTATTTTTCCATTACATCGTTAGTATGTTGATGTTACACATACTCAGGATTCAGCTACTTGAAAGACTCTCATTAGTTTTAGATCTATTTCCAGATATCCAAGAAAAAGTTTTCAACTGATCCCCAAAGGCTTTTTTATCTTAACAATGAAGTGAACTTATCCTATCTTTAGTCCTTGAGCCTTTTGAAGAATTGTTGTAAAAGATCATTTCTTCATTTTATCAATTTCATTTTATCCTTTTTCTTTTTAATCTTGCATTATAAATTTTGACTTGCATTATAAATGATATCCACAGTGGTATTATTTTAAATGTCAAAGAGATGCATATGAAGATTATCATCTTTGTTTTAATAATAAAGCATGTATATTCATATTGAGATTGATAATGGCAAAAATATTATTTATTCCATACAGTCAATGTTCACTAACTCTATAATTCCATAACTTTTCTTATAAGAAAAAAAAATTAAGGGGAGCCTGGGGTTGCACAGTTGTTTAAGCATCTGACTTGGTTTTTGCTCAGGTCCTGATCTCAGGGTCCTGACATATAGCCCTGAGTTGGGCTCTGTGCTCAGTGTGGGGTCTGTTTAAGATTCTCTCTCTCTCTCTGGCCTTCCCACTCATGCTCTCGCTCTTTCTCTCTAAAGTAAATATAAATCTTTAAAGAAAAAGAAAAGAAAATTTAAGGGTATCTTTTAAAATCACAAGAAAGGAGCCTCATTTCTTGTGCTTTAACATAATCTCCCTTTTGAGGTTTGTTTTTTTTTTCCCCATTCATAGAGATGAATCCTTTTAATGTTGCAATTTAAGGATATTTTGTTTCTGCTCTTTTGAGAAAATGTACATTTATTTTAATTCCAATATAACTATCAAAATTTTAAGCTAAGTCTTCCATCAAATAAAAAAAGTAGGTCTGAAATTATCTTCAACAATGTTGACAATGTCTTGTTCTGGAAAAATATCATAAAACTATAATGATATTATTACCACATTAATCTTATCAATGACGTTTTATTAGAATGAAAAATGTTATTTCAAAAAGCAGTTTTTTAATGTTTCTTTTTTTATGTGAATTTTTTTTAATTTTGATTTTTTTTAATTTCATTTCAGCGTAACAGTATTCATTGTTTTTGCACCACACCCAGTGCTCCATGCAATATGTGCCCTCCCTAATACCCACCACCAGGCTCCCCTAAACTCCCACCCCCCACCCCTTCAAAACCCCTCAGGTTGTTTTTCAGAGTCCATAGTCTCTCATGGTTCACCTCCCCTTCCAATTTCCCTCAACTCCCTTCTCCTCTCCATCTCCCCATGTCCTCCATGTTATTTGTTATGCTCCGCAAATAAGTGAAACCATATGATAATTGACTCTCTCTGCTTGACTTATTTCACTCAG
>PISX010036587.1:0-11816 GCA_004024625.1 Mellivora capensis | reverse complement strand
CCTTCAACAGACGAATGGATAAGGAAGATGTGGTCCATATACACTATGGAGTATTATGCCTCCATCAGAAAGGATGAATACCCAACTTTTGTAGCAACATGGACGGGACTGGAAGAGATTATGCTGAGTGAAATAAGTCAAGCAGAGAGAGCCAATTATCATATGGTTTCACTTATTTGCGGAGCATAACAAATAACACAGAGGACATGGGGAGGTGGAGAGGAGAAGGGAGTTGAGGGAAATTGGGGGGGAGATGAACCATGAGAGACTATGGACTCTGAAAAACAACCTGAGGGTTTTGAAGGAGCGGGGGGTGGGAGGTTGGGGGAGCCAGGTGGTGGGTATTATGGAGGGCACGCATTGCATGGAGCACTGGGTGGTGCAAAAAGTATGAATTCTGTTACGCTGACAAGAAATGAAATTTTAAAAAATTAAAATTAAAAAAAAAAGAATTCTAAATTAGAGGCATGAAAGAAAGCAACATGGCCAAGTTTCAGATAGAGATTTTCATTACATAGGCAATAAACAACTAAATGCAAGAAGAACTAGTTACAAAAGGAGATGCCTAGTAATATGGGGATTCTTTAGGTTGCCATGATGGAGAATAATCATGTAAGGGAGATGTTATCCTTTAAATATGTCTTTGCAGGGGTGATACATAAGCTGTGCTGAAGGATAAGATTGACTTAGTCATGGCAGAAGTATGTGGGCAAAGAGCGTGAAGCATTGGAGGATCTGCACAAAGGCCTGAGCAACTCAAAAACAATGAACAGCTGAAGGATGCTAAAAATGGGAGAAGCTGGTAAACAATGCAGAGCATTAAAACTCATGGTAAGGTGCTTGTATACCATACTTTAAACAGTTTGATTTCCCAGAAGAAGCCATGTTTTCCATTGTCATGCCTTTTTTTTTTTTTTTAACAAATGTGCTGTTCCTTTCTAGCAACACTTTACCTTTTTTGAATTTATTTATTTATTTTTTTGCCTCAGTTGTGGAATTTGTCATATTATCTTGTAAATCACATACTTGTCTGCATCTATAGGCTATGGTTTTGGGGGGCCAGGGGTATTTCATTTTAACCTTTCTATCTCCAAACACCTAGAACAATGAATAGCACATAGCAAATGCCTGGCAAATATTTGTAGAACAAATGTGTTCATTTCCTACTGTCCGCTCTGCCTCAATGCATTTCATTCAATACTAAGCTTGTTCTGCTCTTGAGATGTCAATCATCCCCAGAGCCAGGCGGCAGTGTTAGACATGGTGATTGCTCTCCTAAGTGCCTTCACTTGCAGCTGGGATTCTGGACCTGGCACTGAAGCCAAGCTACAAATGACCTAATTAGTCTTTTGGTTATTTCCAAAAATTTTGAGAATAATCATGAATTGAGATGGCCAAAAACTGGGACATGCGGAGTCTGATGAAAGCTGAAATGTTTAGGGTGCCAGATGCAAGTCTTTTAGACAGCATCAATAGTTTCCAAAACAAAGTAGTTTGCATTTTAATTGTTCTCTGGAACTTTTATCAACAAAATATGTTCATTGACTAATCAGATCTTTGTACCAGATTAGAAATTAACAGTGTGTTGGCCGCAGAAAGAAGATACAGAATCTTTCTTTCTGGCCCTGCTCTGAAAGAATTTCTGATAGAATTCAGTCAGATGCTGTGTATCTCTTTCTAGAGTGCAATTTTGGGGCTAACTAACAGTGAGCTGCCCTTGGATCCTATGCTTCTAATCAATGTCAGAGAGTGGATGCTAAGGAGGCAGCCCTCCCAGAGGAGTGAGTACTTAATGGAATTTTGACAGGCTTTTAATGCTCTTTTCTAAAGGTCCATCTCTTGCTTGCGAGTCACAGTTTGTTGGTGAGTTTAATGGCTGATATCACAAATAAATGTACTAATACCCTATTGGTATACTCCGGGGAAAAGCCAGCAACAAGACATTTTTTGACTAAGACAACATTCAAGGAGTGACTGATGAATTTAAAGTTTAGCACCATGTATTTAACATAATGAGTGACTGTGACTTAGAAACTATACTCAAATCTTTCGAATGCCCTGCAGATGGCTAAGCCATAATACCGTGTAAGAATATCTTCTGGGGGCTCACATATTATTCTGAAGCATTGAAGAAGCTATTGAAACTCAAAGCATTCCTTCACTTGTACAGAACATAGAAGTCTGTGTACAAATATGTAATTGAATAAAATATATTATTTGTTTACTTTTATAGATTCTGTAATATGCAATTCTGTCAATGACTAATAAACGCTGCCTAGTTTTTAGGACAGTAGCACCAAGACATAGCTTGAGAATCCCAAATGGGCAAAAAAATTACTGAGCAATACTAGCACTACAATGGTTAAAGGACATGTGTGCTGATTTTTAAAATGTAGCTGACATAGAAGAAAGCCAGATCTTCTTTTGATTACTTGTATGAGAAGAAAGCTAATAGTTGTACCCACTGATGAGCACTTTTCGGTTTTTAAACACTGGGTACCTAAACCTCTGCCTGGAGCCTGTGTATATAGATGCTCATGTTGTCATTACAGAATTGGCTAATACTAGATGAACAGGATGAAAAGGGAGCCTAGAAAATTAAAGGCAAATGTCTAGGGTAATCCTGCTTTAAAGTTGTGCATTTTAAACTTCTGCAGTCCTTAAATTAGTTCTTTTCTGTCACAGTTTAAACACTCCAGTAGAGACCTAATGATTCATTCTGCTTAAGTGAAAACGCCGTTCTGTAAAACGACTCTCTAGTAATATAGGTAAGTAATTCTTTACTGTATCTGTAAGTTCTCTGTACACATTAACTGATGATTTAAATATTGTGCATTGATCTTCAAGATTAGAGTTTAACTGTATCCATCTAAAGGTCTGGAATCACTTCAGCCAGAAGATGAACGTATGTTTTGGATGAACACCCCCATTTCTTTTCTTTACTACAGTACATGACTATCTATAAAAACGTTCCCCCTTTTCTTTTATTATATTCTTTTATTCATCTTCTAGGAGAAGATTAAGGTTTTGGAGGGCTTGAAGCTCAGATATTTTTAGGGGACCCATAGAAGAAAAAGAATATAGCATTACAAAATAAAATGGGTGAAAGAATATTTATTTTAAAATAAAAAGTCATAACACATGACAAATTTTCAAAAGTTGAAAAATACTACCAGTATCACGTAACATAGAAAAATTCTGGTATTGTTATTTAACTTTCATATAACCGTCTGATACCATTAGCAGTCGTCCTCATTAATCTGGAACCATTCATCCGTCTTTGTCTTTTATAACCTTAGCCTTTTTAAAGATTCTACGTCAGTTGTTCTGTATACCCTCAACCTGGTTTGCCTGATAATTTCTTTTGAATGATAAAAACGCTTTCTGATTGGTGACATTCCTAACATCTAGTTTATAAATGTCTTTGTTTTATCCCACCCCCTTTGTATCGCTACAGTATTCGAGGTAGGAATGAAAATGCACAGAACGTGGCACAAGGATGTTAGTAAATAGTACTTCTCCCCATTTCTATCTTGCTTCTCTGTGTTGCTAAATTTCTTTGACAGTTACAAATTTTGTTCAGTTTGGCTACTTCCAGGGAAATTGTTGTTGCTGAAGTCCCCTTTGTTGCCCTCTGGAAGTTTAGGTTCAGAAGCAGTTATCATTCTTGAACATTTTGCAAACTGAAAGACTTCAGTGTGTCCGCAGGTCTTTCATCCTCTGAAAAATACATGCGGTCAGTATCTTACAACATGGTAACTCCTTTTGGCATTTATCCCATGCTCTTTTCTGTGAATGTCTGAAGCGGTCTTGCCTTGATTGCATTATCTTCCCCTCATTTTCTTGCAACATGCTCTGTTAAGAACTGAAGGCTTGTGCCCTTGATCATTTGTTGAAAGCCTAATCACCAGTGTAATTGCATTAGGAAGTGAGGCCTTTGGAGGGTAATTAGGTTTAGATGAGATCCTGTAGGTGGAGCCCCTATCATGGGATTAGTGCCCTTATAAGAAGAGAAAGAGACCCCAGAACTTCCTCCCTTTGCCCTGTGAGGATACATGAGAAGACAGCTTTCTAAAAGCCAGGAAGAGGGTCCTAACCAAGAACTGAATTTGCTAGCACCTTGATTTTGGACTTTCCAGCCTCCAGAACTATGAGAAGTGAATGTCTGCCATTTAAGTCTCCCAATCTGTAGTATTTTGTTAGAGCAGTCTGAGCTAAGACATGTTCTAAATATTTTCAATTATTATTCATTTTCCTTTTTTTAACCTGTGCTGTATCTCCCACCATTTAATCCAATATGTAGAAATAGAGCTTTTATTCTTTTCTCCACCTGTTTTTTCTGCACTTTTTCTGATGGTGTATATCTTCCTGATCAGCAGTCTGGGAATCTCTTTTCGTTATTCCTGTATATGCCTTACATTGATGTCTCTCTTCTTGGTGATCTGATATCAATATTTCTTTCACTTCCTCCATGACGTAAACTCCTATCCAAATATTATATTCATGAATGCAATGCTTGCCATGTTCCCAATGCAGAGACATTCTTCTCAACTTATTTCTATATTTCAGCCCATGTGAATTTGTCCACATCTGCTTTTTTTTTGCCCTCAATGAGCTTTATTTTTTTATTATTATGTTATGTTAGTCACCATAGACTGCATCATTGATTTTTGATGTTCATTAATTTTTGATTTTGATCAAAATTTTGATTAATTTTGAGTGTTCCATAATTCATTGTTTGCATATAACACCTGGTGCTCTGTGTAATACGTACCATCCTTAATACCCATCACTGGGCTAGCCCATCCCCCCACCCCTCCCTTCTGTAATCCTCAGTTTTTTTCCTAGAGTCCATAGTCTCTCCTGGTTCATCTCCCCCCTCTGATTTCCTCCCCTTTTTTCCCTTCCTTCTCCTAATGTCCTCCATGCTATTCCTTATGTTCCACAAATAAGTGAAACCATATGATAACTGTCTTTCTCTGCTTGACTTATTTCACTCAGCATAATCTCCTCCAGTTGTGTCAATGTTGATACAAAAGTTGGGTATTCATCCTTTCTGATGGCTGAGTAATATTCCATTATATAAGTTGCACTACTGGGTATATAACACATCTGCTTTTAATGCATACTGAGAACTACTTTTTAAAAGATTTATTTACTTATTTTAGAGAGAGAGAGAGAGAGACAACATGGTGGGGGGTGGACAGAGGGGAGAATCTCAAGCAGACTCCCCACTGAGAGGGGAGGGCCTCAATCTCACCATTCTGAGATCAGGACCTGGGCCAAAATCAACAGTTGGATGCTTAACCAACTGACCCACCCAGGCACCCCATGCATACTGAGAACTTTTAGTTGAGAATGTACTTTATAAAGATAAAAAGATCCTCCAGAGACAATAATTACTTGGGTAAGATGGTATTGTTGGATTAGACTTGCTGCTGATCTGCTTCTCTACTCCTAACATGCATGTGTATATCTTTAGCTTTTTCTGAAATGACCTATTTATGCATTATGCCTAGTTATTTTTATACTCTCTTGTTCTAAAAATATGTAAAGGAAATTGATAATTATAATAATACAGAAAATATACAACATAACATACATATATAACATATACAACATAATTTAGAAATATGTGAGACAGGAAAAATATGAAAAAACAAAGGAAGGAACAGAAAATGAAACCAAAAATGAAGCTAATACAAAAAAGAATCATAAAGCATGCCACCTCCTAATCTAAATATAATGTTCTAGATGATTACAGTTCTTCCTGTTTATGGTAACTTAAATGGTCTTTAGGTTTCTCTTTGGAGGAATATTCTTTTCATATATTCCATTTATTCATGCTGTAAGTGTGACACATGTGGCTGGCTGCTTTCACTTGTCAAGTGATTTACACAAGTATTTCCTTGTTGACCATGTGACTGAAGGAGAACAAAATCATTGAGAGGGAATTCCCGAGATTCATGTCCCATTTTCCTGGCATAGAGTATGTGCTTAATGAACATGTGTAGTGAGATGATACACTATAATACTCGCAAATGTACTTTTCTTTTTCTGTGCAATCAAAGACACTTACATCATCTGTAGGAGAATAAAATTGTTATGGCAAGAACGTGAAGAGAAAGATCCAGTCAATACTTTGTTTTAGAATTCCAAAGTAAGTTCCAAAAGCCACATCAGTACAATCATTCTAAAAGTCAAAACTATTCATTTAAAAAAACAAGTATTTGGAGGCACCTGGGTGGCTCAGTCAATTAAGTGTCTAACTCTTGGTTTCGACTCAGGTCATGATCTCAGAGTTGTGAGATCAAGCCCTGAGTCGGGCTCTGCACTGGGTATGGAGCCTGCTTAAGATTCTCTGTCTCCCTCTCCCTTTGCCCCTCCTCCCTCATCGCTCACAACTGTGAGCACTCTCTCTCTCTCTCTCTCAAAAACAGAACAAAACAAAACCACAAGGATTCAAATTATAGGGAAAAAATGCCCTTGAAAATAAAAAAGTCAAATTATCTGAGAGATTTGAAATTAGTGTAGAGTAGTAAGATGAATACCACATTGACCTCAGGGAGAGTAGATAAGCATCATCTAGCCTGGGATGGGGCAAGAAGGACTGATGGTCAGTGGGGCTGGCAGTAAAGGTACTGAATCTGATCGACCATTAGAAGCAGACAAAGTCAGCAAGGAGAACTTTCTCTACATTGCTTTGCTTGGTATCAGGAAGTCAAGCAAAATGAGATATCCATAAGACCTCTGTAGACTGTCCAGTGTTATGGACACTGTGCTATATTTTGCTTGTTCTGAGGAGTCATGATAGCTGTGCTGGTTGTGCCCAGAGATAGCCATCATCAACAACTGCCTGAATGTTGCTTACAGATTTTTCATCAGAAGAAATACCTGCCTGAATTTTAAGAATTTCTGAGAACCATTCGAATCACCCTATGTGCATATCTCATTTAGAATGGCTCAAGAAATATATAAATCTACAAAACATAGAACAATGTATTTGGTTCATAGAGAGGAGTAAAGGGAAGCCACCAGGTTCCATTGGAAGGAATTATGCTGTAAGCTTTACTATGTGTATAGCTCTGTTTCAAAGAAAGAGAAAGAGAGGATCTATTTCATGTTAGTACACAATTCTAGAGGCTGTGAGGACTAATACAAAGTAGTTTCATGTTATCAGTCTATAATTTATATAAAAAATCATTTGGGGCAATGTTGGGGATTCGCTGCTCAGAAAAACACCAGAGGACGTCTCTGGCCTTGTGGAGCTCACAGTCTCATGAGGGAAGGCACACATTAAACCTACAGTCACATTGTTAAGTGTATAATTCACACTTGCCCAAGTGTTTGAGAGGAAAGTTATGTTGCCTTCTGAAGATGTGTGCTCAAGTATTCAGTTTAGAACGGGGGAGGCTCAAGGAATATTTTCTCTTATGCCAGAGCTTACAGAGGACTGAGAGTGAATTGGGAGTAGAAGCATGGAGGGGACAACGGTGGGCTTGGGGAAGGGGAGAGTGTTCTGAGTAGAAGAGGAAACCTAAGCAAGGGTCTTGCAATAGAGAGGAAAATGTTGAATCTCAGGCTCTGAAAGAAAGCCACAGTGTCTGGAGCAAGCAGATAATGAGGAAATGTTGGTAAATCTTGAAAACTTGTCAGGGGCCAGACAGTACAAGGCCATGACATGTCGGGTTAAAGATTTTGGTCTTTATCCAAAAAATGGTATGAAGCTGCTGTTGGGTTTTAAATATCAGGGTGATATGATTATACTTGAATTTTGAAAATATCATCCTATATCTTACAATTTGTAAAAAAGAAATTGGTCATAGGAGGAGGGCAGATGAATTAGGAGGCTGGAGAAAGATTCTTGATAAGAGATGCTTGCTATTAGCTTGGACTAAAGAGGTAGTCATGAAGACAGACTGAAAGGCACTGAGGGAGTTTGCCATGGATGAAAATGATAGATGCACCAAAAGTGACTTGTAGATTTATAGCATGAAGCACAGGAAATATGGTGACATCAGTAATTGAAGGAAGAAACATTGGAAAATGGCTATCTTCAAGATATGGGAGGGATCTTAATTATTCCACATACCATTTTATGATACTTTTTAGGTATCTGAAATATAGATATTTGGCTTTATGGGTCTGGAGCCCAGAGGAGAGGTCTGGAATGAAGATATGCATTTTAAAGTCATAGGACAGATGGAAAATGAGGCAGGGATATATGGAGGCATTTTCCTATGGAAAGAGTGAAGAGGAAAAAAGGGGATACAGAGCCTTAGGAACTCTAATATTAAGTGAAAATGTTGTCTGTTTTGGAGAAATGTATCAGATATACATGAAATGGCACCACTCATTGATACTTTATTTCTTATGAGCTTTTAACAAATTCTTTCCTGTTCACTGTAAGCTAATATTGCTTTTATGTTATTATCCAAACACTTAATTTTTAACATTATTTGTTGTCTATTATATACTAGTCTTCCCCGATTTTCATTTACTTATGTGAAGTGAGGGAATATATATAAATCTATATATCTTTATCTTCTCTGTGGAATGGTGCTCAAGACTTTAAATCTTCTGGGTGTGAACTTTTAATTTCCCTTTAGCACCTACCATTTTATTCCTCTGTCATGCCAACATTCTGTAGTGATATGTTTGGTTTCCAGTGATGTAAACAAACAGCTACTCTTGCCAAAGCCCAAGGGTGATGCCATCACTGATTCTTCTCCCCTCTTGCTGTCTGTCTATAACTGAGGCTTGTTCTTGGCTATTTTGGACACAGTTCTTTTACAGCAAGTTCTATCAATATCCCCACTTCCTGCACAGAAGGCGCATGTACCCATTTTTTGTTGTATACTTTGCTTTTTCAGTATCAGAGTAAAAAGGTTTTACCTATGGTTTTGTGTTTGTTTTTAGAGAGAAAGAGTGTGCACATGTACTCAAGAACGGGGGTAGGGGATGGGGATGGAGAGAGGCAGAGAGAGAGAGAGAGCAGGCTACGCATCCAACCCAGTGCAGAGCCCAATGTGGGGCTTGATCCCAGGACCCTGAGATCATAACCTGAGCCAAAATTAAGAATTGGACCCTTAACCGACTGAGCCACCCAGGTGCCCTACCTGTGTTTTTACTCCAGACTTTTTGCCCTAAGACTCAAGCAAGAACACCCCAGTACTGGCCACTACTTACCTTGTAGGATGTTGTACAAATTGAATTCATATTATCATAGAATGACTCCTTTTCAGGGAAGTTTCTCAGACTCTTATGTAAATGGACTCCAGGAAAGCTTTCCTTACAAGTTTTTAAAAAATGACTGAATCTGAGGATTATTCATGTTATGATCCAGCTAAGTCAGCAGTTAACTCCACTTATTTGAGATAGATTTTCTTTCTCTTTACTTTTCTACAACTATCCAGTGTTTAAAAAATTCAGCAGATGGTAGTTTCTCCCAAAAACTGAACATGAAGAGTAAATGCTAACTTAAATATCCCTTACAACCAAAGGCAGCCATTTTTCCATAGATGTCGTATTATAGAATTTATGATTTTTATTATATCTAATGTTATTCCCTCTCTACCCCAGCCCCAGTGTTATGAGGTGAGTGTGTATCCTTGTGTACCCTTATTAACTTTAAAATGGAAAACTTAATACATGCTGAGGGTAAGCAGCTCCAATGTGGCTCTCAAGACCAGAATTTGCATGTAAACAAGTCTCGATCTCATTGGAGATTGCCCAGTGTTGTAGATATTAGCATGTCCAGAGAGTGAATGCTAACTGCAAACACAGAGGCCTGCTACGATACAGAATAGAAGTTATTTACTGTGCTCTAAATAGTGCAAAAATTCTGAGATACACAGGGGCTGCAATAGAACCAGGTCAGGAATCTGGGAATCTGGATTCCTCCTAGCTTCATCAAGAGTGGTGTTGCTCTCTCTTGTTTTGCATGGAGTTCCATATAAGATCCTTTCCCCTCTTCTTTTTCTTCCTCCCTTTCTTTATGTCTCCTTCCATTGCTCTGTATGCTTCTTCCCCTCTCCCTCTCTTCTTTAATTCCTTTTGTCCTCCCTTTCTCACCTCCCTCTTCTTCTCTCTCTTATTCCTTCTCTTCCTGAGCTTGGAGAAAAAAACTGTAGAACAATAGAATGTCAAATGCCAGTCCGTCCTATTCTCCGCATTTAGAGTTATTAAGGAATTGATTGTTAAGATACTTTTCAACTTGTTTTTGAAAGGAATATGTCACCATGGCTAACATTATAGACCCCTTTGCTGTTATGCCCTTGAGTCACCTCAACACACTCTTACTCGCAGAAAAGGAACTGCCGTTTATGAGTTGACATAAACTCTGGGTGCTCTTTTATTGGTTGTAAAAGAAAAATATACACAGTTTGTTAAAAAAACATTAAACAGGTCAAAAATCATCCAGTGAAAATGAATCTTCCTTCTATCCCTTTCTTACAACCCTTTCCCCTTAATAACTTCTGTTTCTTCTTAGAAGCATTCTGTGCACTTATATATATACCTGTATGCTCATATTTTCAGTTGAATAGAGTTGTGATACACAAATTCTTAGACACCTCTGCTTTCTCACTTATTGTGTCTCAAGGATCTTTCTATGTCACCATATATAGATCCATAACATTGTTTCAAGAAATGTCTTAGTTTCTGTTATAATGAGTTACATAATTTATTTACTAATTCCCCAATGATAAATGTTTAAGTTATTCCTACTCTTTTGCTGTTATAAGGAAGGTGAAATCAATAACTTTTCTTTTTTATTGTTTTCTATGAAATTAAGCTCTAATAATGAACTTTCTAGTTAATGTTTTTATGCATGTTTATTTTTAATAGGTGTTTTGGATATACCCACCAAAAGGTCACACTAGTTTACACACTGCACATACACACATATAAATATATACATGTAAGAGCTATGTTTTCCTCTCAAACATTATATATTACCAAATTGTTAGAATAAGATTTCATTTGAAAAGAAAAGAGTGTTTATTCTAAAGCATACTAGAAAGCAACTGGCATAATAAGAAATTTCAATAAATTAGAAGCAGCAGACCTAGGACCCAGGCCAGACATTACCATGTTTTAGCAGTATGAGCCTGGGCAAATTACTTAATCTACCAGAGTTTCATTTTTTTTTCATATATGAAGGGCTTTCTTGTTTGTTTGTTCTTGCTTGTGTTATTAACATATAGAAAATGCACAGACCTTAAGTATATGTTTTATTAAGTTTTGACAGGTGTGAAGATCATCCAATGATCATGTTGAACAATATTAGAATATTTTCATCACGCCAGAAACTTTTCTGATGACACTTTTTTTGTGAGTCTCACTCACCTGCTACCTCTGTCTTTCTATCAAACAGACTAGTTGCTCTTTTTTAAAAGATTTATTTGAAAGAAAGAGAGAAAGGGAACATGAGTGGAGGGGGGAGTAGCAGAGGGAGAAGGAGAGTGAATCTCGAGCTGACTGCATTGAGCTCAGAGTCCTATGTGGGCTTTATCCCACGACGCTGACATCATGACCTGAGCTGAGATCAAGTGTTGAATGCTCAACGGACTGAGCCGCCCAGGTGCCCTAGTATGCTTTTTTCTTTTTTTTTTTTTTAAGATTTTATTTATTTGACAGAGAGAGAGCACAAGTAGTCAGAGAGGCAGGCAGAGAGAGAGGGGGAAGCAGGCTCCCTGCTGAGTAGAGAGTGGGATGCAGGGCTTGATCCCAGGACCCTAAGACCATGATCTGGCCGAAGGCAGAGGCTTAACCCACTGAGCCACCCAGGTGCCCCTAGTTTCCCTAGTTTGCTT
>PISX010036586.1:0-11764 GCA_004024625.1 Mellivora capensis | reverse complement strand
TTGATGACACACTTGGGAAATGTGTTTTATTTAATATTAATAATTCCCTCAAATATTTGCTCTTTCAGGAAAATATTACTTTTGCAGTTCTTATCAAACTATTCAGGGAGAAAAATATATTAAGATTAAAGATATGCTGGAAGTAATAACATTTTCATAAATCTAATTTATAAATCTCATAAAAACCTGGAAATACACCCTTAGTTTTTGCCATATCATTTATAGATAGCTATGTTACTTTGAATGAAAATTGTATAGTCTCATTCATCCCTAATGTTTGTTTGTTTGTTTTAATCCACAGTTTTGAGTAGTAAAATTTTATGTTTCTAGATGGCTCCATTAGTTGCTAATGTACCTCTAAAAATCCATTTTGAATATTAGGTCTTGGAATTTTTGAAATTCACTTGTGTCATTTATACATTGAATCTTAAAACTGTAGTTGTATCTATAAAACTCTAGGTGTATTGTAGAGAAGAAAATGGTGAATAGTAGCATTGATAATCTTGTTGTTCAGGTATTTCTCACTGCTCAAGTCCCTTTGGTTGCCATGTGAGAATCCTGCTCATGTATTCTAAACCTAAGCTATTACCTTATAAGGATCCCTTGGTATTAACATTTAGTCCATACCCACCTGTGTGTTGTAAATCCCACTGGGCAATGATCTCATGGAGGTCCTGTTCCTGTGCTTTTCATAAACTAACATTTACCATAAGAGACGCTTAATCCCACAAAAGAAACAGGGTTGCCGAGGGGGCGGGTAGGGAGAGGGTGATGGGGTTATGGACATTGGGGAGGGTATGTGCTATGAAGTGTGTAAACCTGGTGATTCACAGACCTGTACCCCTGGGGCTGATAATACATTATATGTTTATAAAGAAAATAAAAAATTTTAAAAAGATAGTAAGTAAAAAAAAAAAAAAGATATACTTGTCATGTATTGCTATAGAGCCTGGGGATACAAAGTGACTAGGAGAGAAGGATCCTCTTCCCTTAGAGAGCAGAGAGGATGATGCCGTAGACTGTCATGGCTTAAAACAAAAACAAAAACAAGAACAAACGCAGAGCTCGGCAAGGATAAAGGTAAACATACTTAGAATAAACATACTAAGAATAAAGAGTAAACCTACTAAGAATAAAATCAGGGCAAAGTCCTATATTCTGCTTAAAAATAAACAAGCAGAGGGGCGCCTGGGTGGCTCAGTGGGCTAAAGCCACTGACTTCGGCTCAGGTCATGATCTCAGGGTCCTGGGATCAAGCCACGCATCAGGCTCTCTGCTAGGCGGGGAGCCTGCTTCCTCTTCTCTCTCTGCCTGCCTCTCTGCCTACTTGTGATCTCTGTCTGTCAAATAAATAAATAAATAAATAACAAGCAGAAACAATAAATAAACAAAAAGGTCCCTGTAATTCATAAAAAGGGAATATTCTGAGAGTAAAATACCTTTCATGGGATCAAAAATACCATGTTCGACTTGAAACATAGAAATAAGGCAACAACAAAAAAGCAAATAAACTCTGTAAGAAGCAAATCAAGAGAATAAAAGGTATCCTCTCTGTACTAAACAAAATTCAAACTGTGAAAGGGAAATAAGAATTATTGAAGATTAGTAATGAAACTCTTTCTCATGTATGAAAGAAATTATCTGAATAAAGAATAGATAGAAATAGAAAGGTAGAATCTTGGAACACTGAAAAAATAAAATAAAGTTTAAAGAAAAGAAAGGTAGAAGTAGCAAAATTAGTAAGAGAAATATGTATTCTTCTTTGAAGGCTCTAGATTTTAAAATTAACTCCCCTAATAGCTCTATAAGTAGTGAATAAAACCAAACCTGCTGAATTTCAAACTTACTCAAAAAAGTAGTTTCCGAAGTACTCAGACATAAATCAACAAATACATTAAATTTTTTTTCAGATTTTATTTATTTCTTTGACGGAGAGAGACACAGAGAGAGAGGAAATACAAGCAGGGCAAGCAGGGGGTGGGAAAGGGAGGAAAGACTTCCCATGGAGCAAGGAGCCCAAAGTGGGGCTTGATCCCAGGACCCTAGGATCATGACCTGCCAGACACTTAATGACTGAGCCACCCAGGTTCTCCTCAACAAATACATTTTAAAATCAGAAGAGTTTCAGATCTTTATTTTAAAACACTAAATGATTAAATATAATGAAATATATACAGAGCTTTGTGTAGATAATATTATTACTAAATATTTCTATATAATCTACAAGTAAGAAAAGTAAAGGGAAAAACTATGTATCTAACACTCTCAGAAAAAAAATTTTCTCACATTGCCAATTACTTATACATCTGAACTAGCTGACTGATAGATGAGCCACTTGGAACTCACAAATGGACGTCATGAAATACATCAGGTAACAGAAAGTGGTTAAATCTGAGCAAATATTTAATATACCTTTGTAACAGTGGAAAGGTAAAAAGTAACCTGATATTAATAAAATAATATTTAACAGCAACATTAAAATACAGATTTAAAAACTAGATTTTATTTTTAAGTGAATGTTGTGTAAGAGTGGACAGAGGAAGCAAAAGGAAATTAAAATTTTATTTTATACATGTGAATTTCATAGATACTGTTGTTGTCTCTTACACACTAAAACCTAGAGAGAAATAGTTGGGTATATGATATAAAGAACAAACAGAATAAAGCCACAACATAATAGATTCAAATCATTGGAAAAGAAGAAAGACAAGTAGGAGTTCTTATCTACATGTCTTACAAGCCTGTAGCTAAATGCAGAAGACATCTAAATGAAAAGGATACCTGAATCGTGTTTTCCTCAGGCTGTCATCTATGGGCTACGCCTGTATACAACACATGCTGTGTATAGATTAGTCTGCTATTTAAGAAATCATTATGTACACTTGGATCATGCAAGAACATGCCAAAATCGACCAATAAGAGTTAAAGATCTTGGACCTGAAATATTTGTATTCGAATGACATAAATAGGATGAGTGAGAAAGTCAACAGAAGCTTTCTTTGATACAGTGTGCACCTCTGGAACTCAGTGACACTTTGAGCCAAGTTCCCTAGCTGTCGTCTAAATTTACACCATGATCTCATTAACACTAAAGTTAGCCAGTGGCTAAATGTTCACTCATGAGATATGTGAGTCTGACCTTCAGGGTATAATAAAGGCATGTTCTACATCCAACTAGCCAAAAAAAAAAAAAAAAAAGGAAGAAGAGAAAAGAAAAAAGTGAATATCAGAATACATAAATTTTGCTGCTATCAGAAAGTAGAACTTGTACTAAAAAGACTAAGAAGCATAGTCTCAACTGTCCATAAGTAGTGTAAAAGTATGTAGGAGTCTTTAATATAAAATTAAGGAAGAAAACACTCATACATCATTGATTTAAATACTTTCTGGTGCTAGGATTATAAAAAAATTTACATTATTTTCTAATGTGAAAGATTTTATGTATCTATTATATGTATACAAAGGGCATATATATGTGATTGTTATATATAATATATATATATGTTTGTTAAAGAACAAAAATATTGTTAAAAATCATGCTCTCTAATATGGCAATAATTCCCAGTGATATTTACCAACTTGTTCAAACTAGAATCTTCCTGTGACCTTAGCTAATGAGTTTGACTTAAGTTCTTTTTAATCTTAATGTGTTCACCTGCCCAGATGTCTATACAATCTCATTTCCATTCTGCACATCCTCAGGTGGCTTTGGCAAATGAAAAGACAATCACTGCATACATGTGGATCGCCAGGCATCAATCTTCAGAAGAATTATGTTTTAGGAGATACGTCACAAGATATATGTGCAAGGTGGCTTTTTTTTTTCCTGTAACTTCATGCAGCCTCAAAACAACTCTTTGAAAATCAATCAGTAAAAGCAACACTAGTACCTAAGGCTTAGCCCCTTAAGATATGAGCTGTTGTCACTGGAACTTCTCACATTTCAAATTAAGCACTACAACCTATGTTTTTCTCACAGCTCTGGTTTTCTTAAGTGGCTGTGGCTAGAGTCTGCTCCTTAACCTTTTCCAGTTCCCAGCTGGAAGCTGGATGAAGACAAAGGAGATGCTCAGAGTGCCCCAAAACCATGTAGAACTGTCAGGCCATTGTTTTCACAGCTGTCACCACAGAAATCTTTCCATGTTAGCTTCGTTAGAAGAATCATCAGATTAGGATTTTCTAGGTATTTACCTGGGTCGGGCAAAGCTGATTTTTTTTGGGGGGGGGGTATTGTAGCAATCTCCAGAATAATTTGCATTCAGTTTCCCATGGCTCTTGATTTCCATCTTGCTATATAATATTTTTTTACTGTTCTCTTCACCAGAAAACATAGCCACACCCAACCAAGAGCAGTAAGTAAGGGTGGGGATGGGGTGCACATGGAGGGGTGAGTGTCTCAACCAGACTTAGGATTAAATAAGGTCTAATACATCCTGTGACTCTAAATAAGTTACTGAAATATTTTGGGCTGTTTCTTCATCAATGAAATGTAAATAGTAGTATAACAGATCCAGTTAATATCTTGTCCATATCCCCTTTGATGGACCCAAGAGTCCTGTCAGAGAGTTGACATATAGGCCTTTGTGTTTCTCAAAGCACATTCTTTGGCTGCATCACAGCTCAGCCTCTGGGCAGGGCAGGCTGAAAGTGCCCAGGAAATTAATGCACCAGTAGCAGATGATAAAAAATGAGAGACGGTTATTAGTGGGTAAGTAATTCAGCTTACTCACTGTCGGGAGCTTTGGGACAAATTCCATGTAGCCTCTCAGAACTCCCCTGTGGGATTCAACCCCAGGTGCCCACGGAAGGAACACTTGGTGCTGCATGACTGACCAGTTCTCCAACCATCCTTGTCTTTCTCGTGGGGTCAGCTCTCAAATCAACCACTACAGTTAAATTCTTTCTCAGAGCCTGCACTGGGAAAGGGGGAATCAAAACCAGTGTAGCACTGGAGAGTAAACATATTGTTCACGAGGACCCAATAGACCACATACAAAATGTGCAGCACAGAGCTTGATTCAGAATAGGATTTTAATAAATACTAACTTTCCTTCATGCTTACCTACAAGTTTACCCTCACTGTGTGTTGGACACCCATGTTTTCCTGCCAGAGTTTAGACCAAAAGAAAATAAGCAGATGAGGGAAACAAACGAGTAGCAAAACAAAGAAGATGAAGATTAAAAAATGAGCTCCATTACTTTTAGAGGTGCTATAAACATGGTTTAGGTCTGTAGCCACAGGCAGTTTGGAAAACAGAAATCTAGAATTTGTCCCACTTACCACCTTATTATAGACAGCACTGAAAATGGGAAGCCTTTGATCCAAGGGCCCAAGCTTAGTGAATCCAAGTGTAGACTAATGCAGGAGAAAGAGAGAGACAAGAATATGTGTGCCCAATTCCACCTCAACAAAAACCTCCATGCCTCCTGTTGAGGGGAAAAGGATGAAAGAATGAGGGGGATGTATTAGGGATGTCTGTGTAAACAGATCTAAAAAGGAGAAAGTGAGATGGAGGTGAGAAAGAAAAGGGGAGAAAGAGGGAGGCACGGGTTTATTATGAGTCATCTGTTCACATTCATGTGCTTAAGGAGGCTAAGATGTCCCATAGAGTGTTGTCTGCTAGCTGGAGGCCCAGGAAAACTAGTGGTATAATTTAGTCTGAGTCTGAAGACCTGAGAAGCAGGAATGATGATTATGTAAATCCCGACTGAGGACAGAAAAGATGAGACAGATGGTTCAGCTCAATAGTGAGACAGGGAAAAGGGGGGTAAATTCTACCTTCCTCTGTTTTGTGCTATTCGGGACCTTGGATTAGATGACACCCACCCACACTGTATGTGTATGTTGTGGGGGGACAATGTACAGATTCAAATATAATCTTATTCAGAAACACCTCCCAGACACATCCAGAAGTAATGTCTAATCTGGGTACTCTGTGGCCAGAGTGGTACAGCTGACACATAAAGTTGGCCATCACAAGGGAGAAAAGAGATTAAAAAATGTAATTCTGATGAATCTCAAAACATGAAATCTCAAACACTGTTCTGTTCAGGTATATTTTGCAATGCTCATGAACAGTGTAGTGTCTAAATGAACCTCCAAGACTGTTGTATTCAAGTCTATTTCCATCCCAAATTATATTCAGACATATTGTCTGACATCAGCAATTCAGCAATGAGATTGCATGATAATATAGAGATACCCCAATGACAATGCTAACAACCTGGAGCTAGCCCAAATTTAAATACAAATTTTCTATCAATTGTCACAGAAAACATAAATATTACAAAATAACTGTCCTTTAGGTTGGAGTGCAAACACATAAAATGACAAGAGAATTAAATTCTATACCAAATGACCTGTCTGTAATAAAGTATTACAATAAAGATATTATAAGAAAGAAAGATAGATATCATAAAGTCCTCCTCAATTCCTTAATCTCTTTCTCAACTAAGCAAATCTTTATTGCTTCCATGGAGGAAGGCTTCCTTCCACAGCCCCCTGGACTGTTTCTCACAAGGTTGGTTGTATAGCTTCTCCAAAATATATCAGTTAGGAATTTTTGCTCATGTGTGTATACATGACTTTGTAGATGCTAAGCTAAATACATAAATCCAAATAGTGCTAGCTCTGACCGCCGAGAGTGCCTGGAAACAGTGACACCCCAGGAGCAACAAGGATAACCAGCATCCATATTTATTCTCAAAACACTGTAATCCAGCAGAAGAGATGGAGCTCCCATCATAAATGATTGATTCTGGGGCATCAAATGATTCCCTGCTAGGTCAGGAAAAATACAAAATGAGGCAGATCATCTTGTAGTGCCAGAAAATAAGGAAACACTTCAAAAATAATAAATAGAAGATGGCGTCTTGTCAAAAGGAACCAGTCTGAAAGAGCTCCCAATGATCAAAGCCGGAACAATTTGTGCAGTGAAAGACATAATGACAGTGTCAAGTTGAGGGAAATAAGCATCCTTGAGTCCATGTAAATGTAAGTAAGTGATTAAATAAATGAATAAATGGAAGACAAGGGTAAGTACTCCTACAGAAAAATTCTAAGTAATCTAAAGGAATACAAAGAATAGAAAACCACCATTATAATACCATAGCAAGAACTGCTGTGGGCCAGATCCAGGGATGAATGCCAAAGCTGGTGGGAAAATTTTAAAGAGAACCAGAATATTTACACAGTCTAAAAGTATCTTTCATGCATATAACTGGGGTGGTTTTACTATATTATAAATTTCCTTGATTGCAGGACTTAGCAATTTACATCTGAGGGCAGAGTGGGAAGAATGGGAAGAAATAGTAACTTTATAGCAGAGAAATCCAGCAGACTCCTCCTTAAATTAACCAAGGGATAAAGGTTAACATTCATGTACCTGATGATATAACGGGGTGAGAAAGACATTTGCCTATATATTACTTCTCCCCCAAAATGTGGCTGTGGTTTAATCTTGAGAAAACCACATGCAAATTCAATTATATGTTTTTTTTAGAGAGAGAGAGAGAACATGCAAGCCTGGAGAGGGAGAAGGAGAGAGAGAATCAACAAGCAGACTCTCTGCTAAGCATGGAGCCCAACATGAGGCTCAAGCTCAACAACCCTGAGATCATGGGTAGTGTTCATGCATGAGATCATGCATGACCTGAACCAAAATCAAGATGGCCACTTAATCTACTGAGCTCCTCAGGTGCCCCACAACGTGCAAATTCAAACTGAGGGACATTCTACAAAATATTTAAGCAGACCTTTCAACTGTGTCAAAGTCATGGACAGCAAGGGAAAACCTGAAGTTTGCCATACATTGGCAGAGACTAAAAAGGCGCAATTACTAAACAGAGTATGGCATCCTGGATGGTATTCTGAAACAGAAACAACAACAACCGGCGAAATCCAAATCAAACCTATAGTTTAGTTCAATTTGAAGTAGGAACTTCTTGTACTAAGGTGAAATCTTTAACATGGTTTTCCCATGTTGTTTCCATGTAACATGGTGTTTCCAAAACTGTGTAGGACTACTTTGTACTTTATTCTTTGTGCTAGGAAACTCCAAGTGCAAATTTGGAAATTAAAATAAACCTTACTAAAAAAGAAAAAGCTACTTCACAAAATATATGTAACACCACACCTCTTAATGACATTCACATCTTAGATTCTACACATTAAAGATTATTACAACGTTGGCTAAAGACAGTAAGAGAATATGTCAATGCCCAATTTCTAAAGCAGGAATCCTAGGACAGGCTCCATTCCCCAAATACTGTTGTTGGTGTTGCCATAAACCATTGCCATAACTAAAGAGCATGCAGATAAATTCAGGGTAAGCTCCTCTTCATTTGCTCCTTAATTCTGAATGCAGCAAGTTTAAATACTTACCTGGGTCTAGGTTATAACAAGTTGAGGGTAAAACCTAAGTATGATCTGTAGTGAATGTAAACCCCAATGGCATTGCATCTCTAAAGATATAGAACGTTGTTGTACTCATCAATGTCTAAAAAGCTCTTGGCAAAATTCTGCCCCAATTTGTCTGCATTGTGAAACCAGGCTGCACTTGTGTGGTTGAAGTTCAAACTACAGCCATCTGTGCTTTAGGTTTCCTGCTATTTGGCTTAGGACTCTCAGCCCCAGACCCCCACCTATATAAAAATATCTACTCACATGTGGACAAAACAGCCATAAACTGCAATGACCTGCCAAGACCAAAATCACATGTGCCCTAAACTTTCAAATTCCTGATGAAATGCAGTGGCTGAAACCCAATAGCAAAAGGGCAAAATGAGTCAGGAGCCTGGTACAGTTTCCTGAAAATCACCAAGAGCAAAAGTCCTTGTGACCTCACCCTGTAGTAAGCAACTGCTGTTTTCCTTAACAAATTCTACTCAGAATCTCTGCATCAATCTTCTTCCAGTTGAGAGATAGAAACCACACAGTGGGTAAAACGCAAATATAAAGAATTATTAAATGCCAATGGTAAAAAGCAGTTATAGGATATAAGGAAACTCTATGGCACTGGGCTGAGGGACTACATGGATTGGACAAACTTGGAAGAGATGCCACTGCCACGCCTTATTAAGGAGGGTGTGTTGAGTCCAATGGACTGGGGAAGTTTGCAGGTTTGCCGGGCTGGAGCTAGTCTACAAGTCACTGAGCAATGCAGAAACAGCCTTTTGGAGTTCAGGATCTGCCCCCAAGGGACCAGCAACTGATGATGTGGGCATGGAAACAGCATGGGGCTGCAAAGGAAGCTGTTGCTTATTGTGAACAGGTGCCACAGTGCAACAGAAACTATCAAGGCCCTGGTTTCCATCTAGAGAAGGCTGTAGGAAGGCTGTCACCAAGCTAGAACAAGGACTCAAGGGGAAAAGAGCAGCTCTTTCCCCCTACAATGTCTTTTCTACAAATTTACTGAGAAAGCTTAATTAACATTGTGCTCATATAAAAGAGAAATGCCTAAAAGAATCCTGTCCATTATGGCAGAACATGTATTGAAAATAAAATAAAGGTTCCCGTTGGAATGGCCCAGACCTTAATATCACAACTGGATTGACAAAAAATTGAAATTGACAACCTTTAAACACAAAACTGCATATCTGTCTCCAAAAGCAGAATAGATCAAGGAGAAGAAAAAACTTATCTCTCAAAATGAATTGGGAGTGGGAAAACAGAACAAACAACTACAAAATCAAAGGGCTGTCTCTCTAACGAGTGTCCCTCCACTAGGAAAAAGAAAGCCACAGGGTAAATGAGATCCTTCTCCCAAATAGTGGGAGGGGTGTTTGAGAGGTACTAAAGTCTTTCCTTTTGTAGGAGTCACAATGGTTCCCCTACAGATGTGTGTTCCTAAGACTTATAGGATCCTAGTGCTAAAAGTTACCAACTGCCTCAAAAGGGAAATGGAGGCTTTTGTTGCCATTCCCTCCAATATTCTCTCAAAACAATTAATTCTTCATCCCATCTGGTAAAATATTCCTTCTTTCAGAGATAATCCTTCTACCTTACCTCCTGAATCCACTCTTTCTTCATTATCTGAGATTTGTTCCATCCATGATTTCTATATCTTTATGTCCTGTGTTGACATCTTCAAGATTCAAGGCAATAAGTTCAGACAAGCTCAGATTATGACAGGCGATTAGGATTTACCAGGAGAGAAAACATTATGACTTGCTTCACGAATTCAGGTAGAAATTTTATTTCATTTGTTTAATTTTTTTAAGTTAAATGCTTTAGCCTTCATATACGATATACTAGTAGGAAGCTCAATTCTTTAGTCTTAACTTAAGTCACCTAAATTACCCAAAGATCTCAAGAATTTACTCCTTCTGAAGATAGATAACGGTCAGCAAAACACATGAAGTAGAATTGTGCTTTAATAATTCCCAAACTCTTACTGCTTGTAGACACTTTTTAAAAAATCAATACTTCATGATTCAATTCTGAGGGTGCACTTACATTGGAAACACTGGTGCCCAACATTGTATACTACGCTCTGCAATACCCCCACCCCTTCACCCGGGTGCTCTCTTTGTGCTCATACATTCTTCTCCAAATACAATCATCTTTTCATTGCTTCTGGATCTGGAACGAGCTTCAGGATAATTTACATGCTACATAAATCCAGATCTCCAATATTTTGAGTCAAGTCTCTTACCCTTGTTATCCTTGCCTTCTTGGTAAACATCTGACACTGTAAATCTCGGGACTCTCAAACTGTCAACTCTCCAAACTCTGGATGTGTGAGCATATGGATATGGATATCCAGGAGATTCTACCTGTTCTAGTGCATCCTCTACTTCCATTCTTCCTTTTAGTTTATAATGTTACATGTGATGTGAGTTTACCAAGTCACTGAAGAATATTCACTTCAGCTAGAAAGAACAAGTAAATCAAGTAGGATGGATAAAATCCACGAAATTTGTAACAATTAAGAATAAACAACTAGCTAGTGAGACATGTCACACAGATAATAAGGAATGCATATGTGTGATAAAATGGGAAGGTGAACTAATGAACCAATTAAGTAACAAATACTCCTGAGACACCAACTCTTCCTGGTAGTCATTGCATCCATAAAGTGGCCATCCATGGATGATGCTCAAATGGTCTCCAGTGTTCTCTATCCAAGACTTGTCTATGAAAATGATAGGAGCAGGGCACCTGGGTGGCTCAGTGGATTAAGCCTCTGCCTTCAGCTCAGGTCATGATCCCAGGGTCCTGGGATCGAGCCCCACATCAGGCTCTCTGCTCAGCAGGGAGCCTGCTCCCCCCCCACTCTGCCTGCCTCTCTGCCTTTTTGTGTTCTCTGTCTGTCAAATAAATAAATAAAATCTTTAAAAAAATGACAGCTGCTCTGCAGATTTTTAGTGATAGGTGTGGTCATATGTTCTTGCTCCTGTATCCCTTCAATAAAACAAGGATGTATTGAGTTGGCATGCTAGTTCTTGAACCACCACAATTATCCATAGGGAAGGCTGATACATCAGAGAGAATAGAGAGATATAGGCCATGAATGATTATATATATGCACGCATTCCCTAGTTTACATCAGGAATTATTAAAAATTGTAATCATTTGCCTTTATAAACAACTGGATGATAATTTAGCCAAGATTTAACTGGTTGTTCAGAGACACCTCTGTTTCCTCCAGAGAGTCACTGGAGTCAGGTAGTTTGGACCTTCTACCGTCCTAGCAGCCTATCCTAATTTGCAATCTTCCTCTTCTCTGTCCCTCTGCCTCTTATGTTATGTTTTATTCCGATT
>PISX010036585.1:0-11818 GCA_004024625.1 Mellivora capensis | reverse complement strand
AGATTATGCTGAGTGAAATAAGTCAAGCAGAGAGAGTCAATTATCATATGGTTTCACTTATTTGTGGAGCATAACAAATAACACGGAGGACATGGGGAGATGGAGAGGAGAAGGGAGTTGAGGGAAATTGGTGGGGAGATGAACCATGAGAGACTATGGACTCTGAAAAACAACCTGAGGGTTTTGAAGGGGCGGGGGGTGGGAGGTTGGGGGTGCCAGGTGGTGGGTATTGTGGAGGGCACGCATTGCATGGAGCACTGGGTGTGATGTAAATCTATGAACTCTGTTACGCTGAAAAGAAATAAAAAAAAAAAGAAAAAAAAAGAAGACACATTCTGCCCCTCTGCTCCTGTTTTGATCACTGTTGTAAGGGCAAATACATTTTATTTGTTTCATATATACCATGGAAAAAGTTTAAGGATTTCATGACCAATCATCTTTATTGGACACGAGAAGTGGTTATTGGACACCAAAAATGGCATTTGATAAATCCATAATATGCAAAAGATCTCCATCCCCCTGCCCTTGAGTCATGTGGACACAGCTTCTGGCTTCTCATGGAAGATATGGCGACTGGTGAACTCTTCCGACCTCACGAGTGCACACCCAGGAACACTGTCTGGCCAGGGTTAGGATTCGTACAATGCCAAACTGAATGGTTCCCTGTGTCTGCTCTAAATGACGACAGAGAGTAAATGAGACAATTTTTCACTGTAGTGAAAGACTTCACAAAGCTGACTTCTTTTTTCTCATTTTCCTTTTTTGTTTGTTTATTCCTTTTCCTGCCTTCCTGTCTTTTTTAGTCTTACATTCTATTTGTAGTTATTTCTTCAAAATACATTTATGAAATAAAAATGTCACTTGCCACAGATCTATGCAAATCCACTATAATATGACTATAGATTGTTCTATAGTGGTCTTTAAAAACAATTCTAAAGTTTTGCTGATTTGCACTGCATTTACTCTGCAAAGACAAATAGCAGTTGTATTAATTTTGATTTAAGGTGATGTATTTTGTTCTGATTTAATCTGAGAAGCAAGGGACACCTGGGTGGCTCAGTGGGTTAATCTGAGAAGCAATGAGTCTTCCATCGATATGTATCATGTAAGAGTGTGATTTCACCAAGAAAGCCCAGCACAGCAGCTTTCTTCATATTTATGAAATATTAATTAAAATTAGTCAAATATATTTTGCTTCCAACAGTGTGTAGAGAGAGAATTAGTTTTCCAATGTACCAATTTCAAGCATGTTAAATAGCCAGATTGTCATGAAATTTTATGCAAATAATGGTTAGGAGCTAACTCATAGGATATTATATATGACAAACCTAAAAGTGGATACAAATTACATTCAGCTTTCTGGTGGTATCAGGGAATGAATTCCTGATTTAATTAGTTCTATAATCTCTATTTCAGAATTTATAAGTGTTGAAAATCATCCAATGGTTGCAGATAGCTTTCAGCTGATATAACTTTATTCAATTTAGCACCCAACATTTTGAAAACAATTTTAAACTAAATATTATATAACCATATGAGTCATCTTTTCTAAACCTTTTGCCAATAGTCTTTAAAACACAACCATTTGAAGTTGTATGAGGAAATATTTTCTTTTATGTTATGAAGCATAAGGCATTTCTCATTCATTTCATGTAAATCACATTCACTGATATTTTTAAAAGTCATGATTCACAGGAAACCATGTCTTACAAAGTGAAGAACGTGAGGTTCAGCCTTTCTGATCCACACACACTAAGAAAATGCTGTACTAGGAAAGACCAGCATTGCAGTGACATTTCTCTTTGACAATGTGAAGGAGCACAAATATGTCTATTTCAATTTAAATTGTCTCTGTCTCCTAACCACTGTGCTACTACAAACAAACCATAGTATGTTTGGAGAAAAATCTCTTTGTGCTCTAGAGGGAAAGTTTGAATATTTTTCTTTAGTTGACAGAGTTATATACATGCCCGACTTGACAGTGACTTTGTCAGGTGTGATGGGAACTCAGTAGAATTTGTCTGTCTTTCAGTGATGCCAACCTCTCATTTTGGAGGCACATTTCAGGTTAAGGAGTTGCCCACCTTGTTTTTCTTGCTGCAATCACTCTCCCTTGGTCCCTCACCTTCCCTTGGTTCCTGTGGCCATCTGCTGTGTGACGTTCTACATATCTCGGGATAAATGGGTCCAGAAGGAGGTGGGAATTGAGGTTAGCTGACCTTGTCACCTGCCTCTGTCTAGATTTTTTCCAACAAGCTGGTTAGCTGCTTAAAGTCACTACATCATCTTGAGAGAGACAGAGAGAAAGAGAGAGAATCCTTGGCCCTGATGACAGCTGTTGTGTTTTTTTTTTTTTTAAATACCAGGAGTTACCTAAAAAGATTTTCCAGGGAAAAGCTATCTATCTGGTCATACTAGGAAGGCAAGGGCAGCCTGGGCAACAGAGAGGCTGGTGTCATCTGCTTGGACCCAGGAAGCTTATCCCTATGTTAAGCTGTGTCACCCCGAGAGAAATGACTCCTTCCTTTTCAGAGAAGCTCAGGAAGCAGCCATGTCCACCCAAGTAGGCACATGTGCCCCTGTTCACTAAAGCCTTTGGCATATCCCTACAACACCTCCAGTGGACCAGGAAGTATGGGGAAACCTGGGTGCATGGGGTCCTGGACACAACATGCCCTGTCATCCCACAGACCTGCTTTCTCCTGAGGAGGTGGACACTGACAAGAGCAAATGCAGATGACAATGTAGATACAAGGAGCCCGGGGGTCCGTCCAGAAAGGTCAAACCAGTTCACTCAGTTAGGGTGTCTGGGATGTTCAGTCAAGGAGGGAATAAAGGATGCGTGTGTGTGTAGGTGTGTGCTGTGTGGTGTGGGTATATGTGGGGTTGGGGATGCGAGTGGGACTGGAGGTGGGACAAGAGGACTGGCTTGTGATTCGAATAGTGAGCATTTACTAAATTTGCCTGGTACAGAGCTCCAATTTTTATTTTAAGCTGGTTTGTGACCTGTGGGGCTCAGGTTAGAGAATAAACATCATTTTCTTCTCCGCCATGTTTTCTCCAGCACAAATGATGCCAGTTACTTTGGTGTTACTGCTGATAATTCTAATTATTCTGCAATTTCATGCTCGTTTCAGGCAGATGCAAGAAACCTCTTTAATTAAGTGCACCCAAGGAAATTCAGACAGCAAAGTCATGACAAGTACAAGACAAGGGCCTCGGGGCTCCCAGGTCCTCCACCAGCCTCGCCTCCTGGCAAACAGGGCTGACCCAGACCTTGTGCTTATGGCTTGGACACACTCAGAGGGGATGGTTTGAACGGTTTTCTGACCAGTGTCTCCGAGCTCCTCCCCTGGAGGAACTGGCCAGTTGGGCTCCGGGACTAAGACCCCCCACCCCACCCCGTCCCCTCCCCGAACAGAGCAGGAAAGTCTATGAGTCCCTATTTCTCAGGCTCTTAGTCCAGCTTCTCTTCTAACCAGGTCCCTGTGTTTACACATTTGTCTCCAGGCATATGAAGACCATTAATTAGACTGTGCTCTTTTTATAACTTATCATGACTTAATTAAAAATGTTCCTTGCTGTGTTGTCTTCTTTTTCCCCAGGATAATGGGGGTGGGGATTTTGTTTCCTGTGGCTGTTGGTATGTGACCTGTTACCCTTTGCTTGTGAACCCTGAAACTGTGTGAACACCAGAAGCCTAAAGGAAGGCATGGGATTCCCATGCACCCACCTCCACCCTCTGATCCCTGGAAGGGAACCTCTGTCAGTTGGATGCCTCTGAAGCAGGAAGCTCACAGAGCACTTGGAATTCATGCTGGGGCAGGGATGAGTCTGAGCACTGTGGGGCTGTGCCCCTGCCACACCCCTGCCTGCAGCATTGCACAGACAGGTTTCATACAGAAGGGGGGGAACCCTGGCTCAGCCCTAGACTTCTCATCCACCTGTGAGTTTTCTATACCTCCCAGTTAATTTCTACTCTGCTCTGGAGACTGTTTCCATGGCTGTTAGTCAAGAAGCCCCATGTTTGCAGAATTTGTCTGTGGTGAGGGTGAGGTCATCGCCCCATCTGCATCGGACTCTGCATTGGAGTCCTGGACCTGCACTTTCGAGGTGAACCCTGATTTTGCAGATTTGAAAATGTCATGGCAGAACCATGGGACTATGGAGCCTCAGGACCAAGATTCAGACGTGGGTCTACTCACTTTAATTCAAGTCAAGAATATTAACTCAGGGGCGCCTGGGTGGCTCAGTTGTTAAGAGTCTCCCTTCAGCTCAGATCATGATCTCAGGGTCCTGGGGTTGAGCCCCCCATTGGGCTCCCTGCTCAGCATGAAGCCCCTCCCCCCCACTCATGTTTTCTCTCTCTGACAAAAAAAAATCAGGAAATAAAATATTTTTTAAAAAAGAATATTAACTTAAATCATCTATTCTAGTTTTTTATTGGGAAGAAACATAAAAGGGGTTGGAACTGTTTAGAAAAAAGCTAGACAACTAGTGGAATCAAGAGCCCACAGAGATTTCATGCTTTCCATGTCACATGTGACTTCCACCTGCAGTCACAAAAGTTCGCACCCCCACCCCACCCCAGACACAATGGCTCTGGAGTTGTCTTCCAACCATAACGGTAAGCCTGGTTCTCACGGGCTCAATACATCACCATCTTGATTCTTCCAGCTCTTCCTACTCTCTATGGCCCAAGGACAGCTAGTGTCTGACTTTACAGACAAGCCGACCCAAGCCTCAAGGTCATGCATGGTCCATGGAAGAGACAAGGAATGACCCACGTGTGTCTGATTCCCAGTCATTGATGTGGCCGTCTCCCCACAGGAAGACCCTGTAATGATCTATTCATGCCATTCACAGCCACTGAGGTCATGCTTGGCCAACAGTTACAGAAGAGGATATTTACTTCTTGTTCCTTCCCACTCCATTAATCCAAAACTTCCCTTAGAAACCCTCCAAACAAAGAAGGACAGATGAAGTCAGTCCATTGCTGTGCCCTCGGAGTTGTTGCTGTTCATTCTAATCAAGAAATGGTTGCTTGGTGTCACTTATTCACTCAAATATGCACAAACTGCCTACTCTGTACCTGGCCCTGTCCTTGGTCCTGGGGATGTGATGATAAACCAGAAGAAATGGTCCCCCCATGCAGAATTTCCATTCTAGCCATGGAGCGAATGCCAGACACTCTCAGTGTGGAAGGTGGAAGGAAGGGAAGGTGCATGCTATGGGCTGAACATTGCTTGGGACACTCCTGCAAAGTAAGAAACATATACTCTAGATACATACAGAGAAAAACTGGAAAAAGTATACGTATCTACTACAGGCAACACATAATATGTCAATCCAAAAAATGTCATGAGCCACCCAGTCAATGCTTAGAGACAATTTCCATTCCATTCATAAACAAAATAAAGGCAAAAATGAAGATAAACTTTGGGGGTAAAAATAAAGATGTGAACGTTGACCCAAGCCCATGAACACAGAAGAGTAGAGGCAGTCTGGGAGGAGAACAATTTTTCTTACAAAGGGAAGATATTGTCAGGACTCTACAGTTCAGCGACACTGGAATGATTTTCCTAGAAACAGGAGGCAGTGAGGGATTCATAACTGCAAGGTTTCAAAATAGCTCTTTTTTTGTCTGCTTCTCAGAGTCATGTATGAGTTGTCCCCAAATGCAGCTTAATTCCTTTCTTATTGTTTGTCTTGCTCCATGAGCTGCATCATTTTTCATTCTTACAGGATTTGGGGCTTTATCTCTGTAGACAAGTCACAAAATGAGAGGACTGCACACGAGTGGGCAGAACCTTTCCAACCTGCCTGGATACTCCCAGCCATTCTATTGTTGTCAGTGCCCCTGGCCAGTGGAGCCTGGTGTTTGTTCTGTCCAGAAAGCATGTGCACCAGATAAGGTCACTTTAATTAAACTTGAAATCAAGAACTGAAGCAGACACTTACACTAAGCCCAACATGGATGAGCTCAAAGCTGTTACCTTGAGTAAAGGAGCCTTACACATAAATTCATCCTGGATGTGCCCATTTCCACAATGTTCTAGAACCAGCGAATAAGGTCAGGGCCCCAGCTGGTGCTGGGGAGGAGTGGGGGGTCAGGGATGTAGCAGCTGCTCAGATCTGATGGAGAAGAGCTGATGGGTGGTTTGCTGCTGTCTGTGGGTCCACACCCTGATGCAGGCAAGGCTCCATTGCTGCCCACTGGGACCCTACCACCAGAGCAGCTTTGGCTTCTGGACTCCCCATTGGGGTGCCCAAAATCCCCAGAATGACACTGCAATGGGACTCCTACTACTCCCTATGCCTCTCCCAGGGTCAGAGGGCTGTCTCCTCCCTTCTTCCCTTCTCAGACCTTCACCCAGCAGATCTCTTGCATGTTTGGTCCCATCCTGGTTCCTCTTCTCAGAAGCCCACATAGACACAATGATTGAAGACAGAGCTAGATATCTCATTAAAAGAAATATTGTGACCAGATACTGAGACCTGGGTCATTTTATATGCATGTGGAATTCTGCAGGAAGAAGCAGGTGGACATTTGCAATTTTCTCTAAAAAGTATCCAAAAGGGGCGCCTCAGTCATTAAGCTTCTGCCTTCAGCTCAGGTCATGATCCCAGGGTCCTGGGATCGAGCCCCGCATCGAGCTTCCTGCTCAGTGAGGAGCCTGCTTCTCCTTCTCCCACTCCCCCTGCTTGGGTTCCCTCTCTCGCTGTTTCTCTCTGTCAAATATATAAATAAAATCATTTTTTTTCTTTTAAAGTACCTTAAAAACAGGTTCACTGATGAATAGATAGAGAAATGAATATAAGGGGCGCCTGAGTGGCTCAGTTGGTTGAGCGACTGCTTTCAGCTCAGTTCATGATCCTGGAGTCCAGGGATCGAGTCCCACATCAGGCTCCCAGCTCCATGGGAAGTCTGCTTCTTCCTCTGATCTTCTCCCCTCTCGTGCTCGTTCTCACTCTCTCTCTCTCTCTCTCTCTCTCTCTCAAAAAAAAAAAAAAAAAAAGGAAAGGAAAAAGAAAAAAGAAATGAATGTAACGGTAAGAAAAAGTGAGGTTAGTAATGTTAATGGTGGAATCCAAGCAAGGGGTGATGGATTCTCTCAGGAGTGTTGGAAATGTTCCCATCAGGCTGAAAGGCAGGTGCCGATTAGTCAAGACACGATGAGGCAGGGGAACATTTCTTGGCTTCTCACTATCCTGCTGGATGTGGCAATCACTTGCAGACCCTTAGAGAATGCAAGCGGCCCCAGAGGTGGGCTGAACCCTATCCCTCCAGAGGCGGCCCTCTTGAGGAATGACCCAGGAGGTAGTGGCGAAGCCCGGGCTCTGACCATCTGCTTCTGATTCTCATCTTCCTAGTGAAACTCCATGCATGCAGGATGAGGAGAGCAAGGCTCTGTGCCCTTATTCCCCTCCTCTTGGGCATTCTGCCTATCAGGGGGACTCACCCCAGTCAGCCACAGAACTGCTGGCCACAGCAGAGGGTCCTCTGAGCTGAGCCTGTCTGTTGGTGGGTAAGAGGGAATGGTTTGCATGAGGTGTCCTGTAGGGTGTCCGGGGCCGGTGCAGGTCTTCTTTAGTCCAGAGCGTGAGAGCTGCCAGGATGTGAGGGGTCATCCTCTGTCCCCAAGTTCTCAGGTTCCCTGACCGCCTCATCTGCAGCACACACAGAGCTGTGAGTGGCACATGGCATTGGCCATCATCACAGTCAGGGGCAAGTTTGAGAATAAGGAGAACAAACACTGCTTCCTAGCCACCCGCTTCTTGTCTTTGCTTACCTGAGAGCCTGAAGGGATCACTCCCAGTCACGCTCAGTGCTGCTGAGCTGCAGGGTGGAGAGAGCTGGGGCCTCCCTCCATGTGGGGAACCCCACACCCAGTGGGAAACACAGCCATTTGGGGTCATCTTCTGTGTATTTTAAGACTCCCTGGCATCCTCACAGCCTTTATCAGAATGCAGGACATGGTGCTCAAGTTGCACACAACTGGAAAACTGCCTGTCCTGGAAACCAGGACCCAGCTCTCTTAATAGCATCGTTGCTGGAGGGTAAATCGACCCGGTGCAAAATCAACCCTTCATCCCCACTGTGGCAGCAGACAACCGACAAGGGTTGCCACTGTCCTAATTCCTGAGGCCCTTCAAATGTTCCAAGTGTCCCCACCAGCGACAGAGCTTCTCGGGACATGCTGAGCCCATTCAGTCCTCCCTGGTGATCGCCCAGCTGGTGGCCCCATTCACGCATTTGAAATCAATATTCTAAAGATGGAAAAGACTCAGAAAACTGGTGGGGCTGGAGGAAAGGCACATAAAGGAAGGGGAGTCAGTTAAGGGCAGACAAATCTGTTAATTGGGATTTCTCCTGCAGAATTTATGCCTTAACTTTCTTTTTTCTTTCTTCCTTCCTTTCTTTCTTTCTTTCTTTCTTTCTTTCTTTCTTTCTTTCTTTCTTTCTTTCTTTCTTCCTTCCTTCCTTCCTTCCTTCCTTCCTTCCTTCCTTCCTTTCTTTTTCTTTCTTTCTTTCTTTCTTTCTTTCTTTCTTTCTTTCTTTCTTTCTTTCTTTCTTTCTTTCTTTCTTTCTTTTTTAACCAAGCCACCTTTGCACAGCCAGGAGATTTGGAGATAATAGGGAAAAGATTTCAAGCCACTGTGAAAACTGCTGGAAAAGAATACTCATGCCAGCGGCCTCTAACACACACACACACACACACACACACACACACACACTCAGACACAGAGTCACAAACACACTGACACACACACTGACATAGACACTCACACCCACAATCCCAAACCAGCTCATTGCCCTTGCAACTGGAGTGGGGCGAGCTTTGTTACACGGTAAGGAAGGAAGAAACATGTTATATACCAAAGGGTTTTCCGTGGCTGATAACGCCTGTGAACCTAAGCTCCTCCAACTCACAGGGCTGGATTTCAGTGAGATGCTAGGCATAGTTCCAAAAGAATACAGTTGAAAGACATTTACAGGATAATAACCATTCCTGAACATTAGGCATTTGGCATTATTAAAGAAATTCATATTAGTGTATTCCCAGTACAAGACACTTTAAAGTTAGTGAGCAAATTTTAAGCTCTAATGCTAATAAAATATTTATCCTTCAAAATCTGATAAAATATGAAATAGATTAATGATGTAGGAGAGCATAGACTATGTACAATGTTCCGCTCTAAACATCGCCACATCCCAGCGACACTTGAATGTGATGATCACTCCCATCAGTCACTGAGCTCCACATGCAGTAAAGTCAGGCAGAGAGTGGTGGGGAGACTCAGGGGCATGTTCACTCCTGCCAGGTGCAAGGGCATGTGTGTTACACGTGTGTCCCTCAGCCACGATACCTGGCAGTGATGTGGTGTTGCATGGCGATGGACAACAGTGAGGACAGAATGCTTCAGAGGGTAGTGCACCAGACCTGAGTTCCCACCCCTCTTTGACTCATCTCAAATCACGCCCCTCCCTTGCACTCCTCCGAGTTGTTGAAGGTCAACCGAACTCACTGTGTGCATTCAGCCACTAGAATCCTGTAGATGGGACCCTGTGAATTTCATGAGAGATAGCTCACTTGTCCTGCTTGAACTTCGTATTTGCAGTAAAATCTTCTCTGTCTTTATTTTTTTTAATTTAAAAAAAAATTTTAATTTCTTTTCAGTGTAACAGAATTCAGTTTTGGCACCACACCCATTGCTCCATGCAATGCATGCCCTCCATAATACCCACCACCTGGCTCCCCCAACCATCCATCCCCCACTCCTTCAAAACCCTCAGGTTGTTTTACAGAGTCCATAGTCTCTCATGGTTCATCTCCCCCTCCAACGTCCCTCAACTCCCTTCTCCTCTCCATCTCCCCATGTCCTCCGTGTTATTTGTTATGCTCCGCAAATAAGTAAAACCGTATGATAAATGACTCTCTCTGCTTGACGTATTTCACTCAGCATAATCTCTTCCAGTCTTGTCCATGTTGCTACAAAAGTTGGATATTCATCCTTTCTGATGGAGACATAATACTCCATAGTGTATAGGGACCACATCTTCCTTATCCATTCATCCGTTGAAGGGCATCTTGGTTCTTTCCACAGTTTGGCGACTGTGGCCATTGTTGCTATAAACATTGGGGTAGAGATAGCCCTTCTTTTCAACACATCTGTATCGTTGGGGTAAATACACAGTAGTGAAATTGCAGGATCATAGGGAAGGTCTATTTTTAATTTCTTGAGGAATCTCCACACTGTTCTCCAAAGTGGCTGCACCAACTTGCATTCCCACCAACAGTGTAAGAGGGTTCCCCTTTCTCCACATCTTCTCCAACACACGTTGTTTCCTGTCTTGCTAGTTTTGGCCATTCTAACTGGTGTGAGGTAGTATCTCAATGTGGTTTTAATTTGAATCTCCCGGATCGCTAGTGATGATGAACCTTTTTTCATGTGTCTGATAGCCATTTGTATGTCTTCATTGGAGAAGTGTCTGTTCATATCTTCTGCCCATTTTTTGATATGATTATCTGTTTTGTATGTATTGACTTTGAGAAGTCCTTTATAGATCCTGGATATCAACCTTTGTCTGTACTGTCATTTGCAAATATCTTCTCCCATTCTGTGGTTGCTTCTTTGTTTTGTTGACTGTTTCCTTTGCTGTGCAGAAGATTTTAATCTTGATGAAGTCGAAAAAGTTCATTTGCACTTTTGTTTCCTTTGCCTTTGGAGACATATCTTGAAAGAAGTTGTTGTGGCTGATATCAAAGAGGTTACTGCCTATGTTATCCTCTAGGATTCTGATGGATTCGTGTCTCACATTGAGGTCCTTTATCCATTTCTGGTTTATCTTTGTGTATGGTGTAAGAAAATGGTCGAGTTTCATCCTTCTACATATAGCTGTCCAATTTTCCGAGGACCGTTTATTGAAGAGAGTCTCTTTTTTCCACTGTATATTTTTTCCTGCTTTGTCGCAGATTATTTGAACATAGAGTTGAGGGTCCATATCTGGGCTCTCTACTCTGTTCCATTGGTCTATGTGTCTGTTTTTATGCCAATACCATGCTGTCTTGGTGATCACAGCTTTGTAGTAAACCTTGAAATCATGTAACATGATGCTGCCAGATTTATTTTTGTTTTTCAACATTTCCTTAGCATTTCAGGGTTTCGTCTGATTCTATACAAATTTTATTTGCTTCAGTTCTTTGAAAAATACCAGTGGAATTTTGATCGGAATGGCATTTAAAGTATAGATTGCTCTAGATAGTATAGACATTTTAACAATGTTTATTCTTCCAATCCAAGAACATGGAATTGCCTTCCATCTTTTTATGTCTTCTTCAATTTCCTTCATGAGTGCTCTGTAGTTCCTCGAGTACAGATCACTTACCTCTTTGGTTAGGTTTATCCCCAGGTATCTTATGGTTCTTGGTGCTATAATAAATGGAATCGATTCTGTAATTCCCCTTTCTGTATTTTCATTGTTAGCGTATAAGAAAGCCACTGATTTCTGTACATTGACTTTGTATCCTGCCACGTTACTGAATTGCTGTATGAGTTCTAGTAGTTTGGGGGTGGAGTCTTTTGGGTTTTCTATATAAAGTATCATTTCATCTCCGAAGAGAGAGAGTTTGACTTCTTTCTTGCCAATTTGGATACCTTTTATTTCTCTTTGTTGTCTGATTGCTGTTGCTAGGACTTCTAATACTATGTTGAACAAGAGTGGTGAGAGTGGGCATCCTTGTCGTGTTCCTGATCTCAACGGGAAGGCTGTGAGCTTCTTCCCATTGAGGATGATGTTTGCTGTGGGTCTTTC
>PISX010036584.1:0-11865 GCA_004024625.1 Mellivora capensis | reverse complement strand
TCATATGGTTTCACTTATTTGCGGAGCATAACAAATAACACGGAGGACATGGGGAGATGGAGAGGAGAAGGGAGTTGAGGGAAATTGGGGGGGAGATGAACCATGAGAGACTATGGACTCTGAAAAATAACCTGAGGGTTTTGAAGGGGTGGGGGGTGGGAGGTTGGGGGAGCCTGGTGGTGGGTATTGTGGAGGGCACCCATTGCATGGAGCACTGGGTGTGGTGTAAAACTATGAATTCTGTTACGCTGAAAAGAAATAAAAAAAAAAGAAAAACAAAGAAATGAGTCAACAATAAAGACAAATTCAGGCAACTGTGGGAAAGATATTTTGAGTACTGAGCCTTTTTGGCACCCCACAAATGATGCTGAGGAGATAAACTACTGAGTACTATGTTTCTGCTTAGCGCTGCCTATTAGTGGAATTCAGTTTATTTACATGTGCAGACTGTTTGTTGTTGAACCCAATCACTGAGTCATAGCAGTGACTGAAAGTTACATCCTTAGTATAGCATGGATCTTTGCCATATACCTGACCTGCATCTGAACTTCAAATTTGGCATGAAGCCAGGCTGTGATGGTCACAGAACAAAGCCCATCAACTCTGGTATGACTGACCTTTCACGGTTCCCTCTGCAGCAGCAATTCTCTGGAAATGAATGGACCAGACAACTCAATATTTTATTTACTCCTACAACTTAAGCATCTATTTGTTTTATACACATTTCCATATATTAAACATCTTGTGTGATGTTCCTCTAGGTAAACACTTAAAAAGGAAATATATATTGGCATAAAAAAAGCTGTTGGTTTTGTTTTACTTTCACTCATTACCACTATGACTCAGGGTATAGCTACTCATTTGAACCATAAGAAATTGCTGATATATGGTCATTTTGATCTCCAAAAATGGCTATTTCATGTGCTTCAATCTAAGTACTTGTAATATCTATTTTGGAAATAAAGTCTATCAGCAAGGTATTCATATTAAATTAGGGGGAAAAAGATATAACATTAAGCTTATAATGTAAAACCAAAAATGTTTTTAAAATTACGATTATGAATAGAAAAATTATCAGAAGGAAGCATGAAAATTGATCTCTGGATACTTTTGGGTGGTAATTAAGACTATGGGATATTTTATTTTATTTACTATTATATCATACATGCATATTACATTTATGTAATAACTTACTGTTTTTGTGGTTATTGACATAGCATAGGTTGTTTTTGGAAATCTTGGAAAAGAAGAAAAATGATAAAGAAGGAGACTACTATGCAGAGATTTTTGTGATGATTTTTTACCTTTTCCATTCTTGTCATTAAAAAGAGCATTGTTGATACATTTTTACTTACATCTTTTTTCTTACTGATAAAGGTGAATATTTTTAGATGTGTTTATTGATTATTTGTATTAATGAATCCTTTTCTGTATTATTCCTGGAGGCCTGGGTCCATTGCTCCTTCCAAGAATAACCTGAGTGTTAGAAAACAGGGACGACCTTTGATATGCTGTTGGTTCTAATTTAGCTACAGTGATACTATCACTATTAAAACTAAGAATTTTTAAGAAATATACAGAAGTAGGCACTCTATACTTTTAACAATAGGGAAAATGAAACAAGACAGCTAACCAAGAGGGAAATATCAAGCCCAGAAATGCAAGAAAGTGCTGGAAGTATTTGAAGATGTTAGTTGTAGTGTTAAAGGTCATAACTATGATCAGAAGACAGAGCTTTAGAAAACAGGCATATAGTAAGTTGTACACATATTTTATAAATCTATTTCCCCCCTATGGCTCAAACTGGTCTGACTTTCCATGAAATTCACAGAACTTCTGGGGTGGGGAGTGGAGGACCATGGGCTATTTTTTTCTTTATATTTTTTATTTTCTTCTCCAAATCATCCCTGATCTCCAACAGGTGACAGTGATCTTGAAAATCAAATGAAATTTAGGTTTGCGCTTACTTCCAACCCATTAAGAATCATTGCTATGTGAATAAACGTGAAGATATCAGAATACTTGGCAAAACGTACTTCTTTTTTTATGTACGAATTTTTTTTTAATTTAATTTTATTTTTTCAGGGTTCCAAGATTCATTGTTCATGCACGACACCCAGTGCTCTATGCAATACATGCCCTCCTTAATACCCACCACCAGGCTCATCCAACCCCACCCCTCCCAAAACCCTCAGTTTGTTCTCAGAGGCCACAGTCTTTCATGGTTTGTCTCCCCCTCCAATTTCCCCCAATTCACTTTTCCTTTCCTTCTCCTAATGTCCTCCATGTTATTCCTTATACTCCACAAGGAAATGAAACCATATGATAATTGACTTTCTCTGCTTGACTTATTTCACTCAGCATAACATCCTCCAGTCCCATCCATGTTGATACAAAAGTTGGGTATTCATCCTTTCTGATGGAGGCATAATATTCCATTGTATATATGGACCATATCTTCTTTATCCATTTGTCTTTTGAAGGACATCTTGGCTCTGCATAGCAAAGAAAACAGTCAACAAAACAAAGAGGCAACCCATGAAATAGAAGATATTTCCAAATGACACAACAGACAAAGGGTTGGTATCCAGGGTCTATAAAGAACTCCTCAAACTCAACACTCAAAAAAACTTATCACGTCAAAAAATGGGCAGAAGACATGAAGAGACACTTGTCCAATGAAGACATACGAATAGCTAGCAGACACATGAAAAAATGTTCACTATCATTAGCCATCAGAGAGATTCAAATCAAAACCACATTGAGATACCACCTTACACCAGTTAGAATGGCCAAAATTAACAAGACAGGAAACAACAAGTGTTGGAGATGATGTTGAGAAAGGGGAACCCTCTTACACTGTTGGTGGAAATGCATGTTGGTGCAGCCACTTTGGAAAACAGTGTGGAGATTTCTTAAGAAATTAAAAATAGAGCTACCCTCTTACCCTGCAATTGCATTATTGGGTATTTATCCCAGAGATACAGATGTATTGAAAAGAAAGGGCCATATGTACCCCAATGTTCATAGCAGCAATGGCCACAATCGCCGAACTGTGCAAGATGTCCTTCAGCAAAACGTACTTCTAAAATAAATCTCATAAATGAGCAAATTCTGTAAAATAGTTTTGACCTTGAATTTTTAGTTATGTAATTTTGATGACATTGCTCTGTTATTTTATGGTCGAAAAACTTAACATACTAGAGAGGAGAGCCTCCACAGAATCCAGATTTGTATTTAAACAATTGCTTTTCATTAACTGAAACCCTGTCTTTACTCTATCTTCCCAATTCCTTCATGTTTATAATAAAAGTCAAATTTTCCAAGTTAAGAATACATATAATTTGAGACCATATTATAAATGGGAAAAAAGTTGAATTTCTTTAATGTCATGGTTTGAATCAAATTTGGTTTCCAAATGTGGAATTTAATTAAGTCACCCTTTAATTACTTTAAGAAACTTCTTAATGAAAAGTTTACAGCTATTCACAGGCTGCAGATTGCAACCATCTTCTAGAAAATGCAGTCTTTCCTTCCTTCCACCCTCCTTCCCTTCTGATTTTTTTTTTCCCTTCCATATGAAAGAAAGGGACAATTCACCAAAACAGTTCATTTTATTCCACAGGAGCAATGGACTTCATTTGTAGTAGACACTGCTAGTAAATAAAGATAATTTAAATCTCATCATTTTATTGTTTTTCTCACTCTCTAATTAGGAGTACAACTGATCTTTAATCTTTTTTGTGAACCACGTTTCAGTGAAATCAATTTTGGTTTACATAAGATATTAAGCTCAGAAAGTCTGTTGAATAAAGAGAAGCTTAGGAAAACTGTCATCAGGCATCTACTGCTAAAGCATGAAAGTCAGAAATTTATTTTTCTTTACTGTTCCTTTACAGAAGGCCAGTTATACATGTAGGAGGGTCACAAAACAAAAATCATTAGTTTTTCTGAGATATTGTTCTAGGATCTGGTATGTGTTTTATTTGTCAAAGGATTTGTTTAATCTTTGAACGTTTAAATCAGGATACTCAGGTAAAAGCAATGTCAGTTTCAGGCTAGCAAGGTGAGGGAGGTGAGACATACACAATAGGTTAATGAAATAGCCAGACACAGAAGGCTTTAAAAGATAAAAAGTTGCATTATTTCAAATGTAGAAGTTACCACTATACTGAGAGAGAGCGACAGCTTTATATTATCCTCAAATAGAAGGGATTATTAAGATATAGTAGGGTGATTACCTTTGGAGAGTAAACATTAAGTCCTTTTGATAAGTTTATTTATATACTAAAACTTTATTTTCTGAACGAAGAGAGAATATTGCTAATCTAAGCTGATAGTAGGACTTGTAAAATACAATCATTCTTTATCAATAGCAGGATTTTTTTTTAGGTAATTAGTTCTAAATACATACTTTAAAGAAAAGACATTTAAAATAGTTTTCATTAGCTCTTAATTTCTTTTTGAAGCTACCAATTGAACCATGATTTATTATATGATCTTATTTAATTTATCCATATGTATATGACTCTGGGAATTAATTCATATGTCAGCATCTCAATCTATTTTTCACTGTCCTCATAAGGAGCTTTGGTAAGACATTTTTTTCTTAATCATCCCCACCTGTATTAGTTCTTTAAGGCTTCTGTATCAGAATACCAGAGACTGGGTGGTTTATAAACAACAGAGATTTATTTCTTGCAATTTTGGAGACTGAAAATTCCAAGGTCAAAGCACCACATATTTGGTGTCTGGTGAAGATCCACTTCCTGGTTCATAGATAGCTGTAATCTCACATTGTAGAAGGGTGAGTGGGGTCTCTAGGGTCTCAAAAGCACTAATCCCATTCACAAGGGCTCTACCCTAATGACCTAATTACCTCCCAAAGGCCCCACCTTTGAATATCATTCCCAATAGGGATTGGGCATTTCAACCTATGAACTTTGGGAGGGCATAAACATTCAGTCTTTAGCACCACCCAATAAAGTTAACACTAGTTATACTTTATATCTGCTTATGTACTGCTTATGTATCTATATCTGTGCTTTACAATGAAAAGACTAAGTTTTATTTTAGCCCCAAAGAACGAAGTTTTGCTTTTTTGAGAGAGATATTGTTCCCACTGAGAATGCGTGATACAAATATATGCTTGCTAAACTCAAAATCTCTCTGTTGTGAAATACCTTCAGCAGACTGTCAAATTCATTTGTTTTGTTTGTTTGTTTGTTTGTTTGTTTAGCTTCCCTTTAAGGGAATTTAAGGTGCGCCAATACAGGAAACCCAAGTACTTTGAGTAGTAAGCATAAATATAGTCCCAGTGTTGTATATCTTTCAATTTAGAAATGCAAGTGCATACTAATTTCCCAGGTTCTGCACCTCTCTTCTCTTCAAAGCCAGGCATATTTAAATTTGCTCCTATGTCCCTAAAACCAATCCTAGCCTCAAGCAATAGTACATAAGCATTTTTACATCAACATCTTATGGATCAGCATGGAATCACATGTGCTACTCTTTAACTCTGCTGCAGTGTTCCATATTTGGCTGCTGGATCATTGCTTAGTTGCAGGTCTGTTGAGTAGTGGTCTTATTATTCCATTTTTGCCTTAGTCATTTTGCTTGAGTTTAGTTCTATATTCAACACTCTCTCCTCTCTAATTATGTCCTACATTGTTCTTGCTATTGTTTTCTTCTGTTTCTTCTTTTCAACTCTATCTGCATTGTATCACCATTGTATCACTATTGCCCCTAAATTGGATAGCAGACCCAGATGTCTAGCCTCACAATAATAACATGCTGGAATAAAAATTATGTTTATAATTATAGTGATGATAAGTAGTACTTGGTGTAGGTGTTGTGTTGTGATGCCAGAGTCACACTGGCATCACATTGTCAGAGGGCAAAAAAATTGAAAAAACCAGAATACACCAGCTGTCTCTACACTTTAAAGAACTGGAGAATCAACAACAAATTAAGCCAACTCCACACACAAGAAGGGAAATAATCAAGATTGGAGCAGAGATCAATGAGATAGAAACCAGAGATACAGTATAATGTATCAATGAAACTAGAAGCTGGTTTTTTGAAAGAATCAATAAGATCGATAAACCATTGGCCACACTAATCCAAAAGAAAAGAGAGAAAGCTCAAATTAATAAAATTATGAATGAAAAGGGAGAGACACAAATAACACTAAGGAAATAAAAATAGTCATCAGAAATTATTATGAACAGTTATATGCCAATAAGTTAAGCAACCTAGATGAAATGGATGCATTCCTGGAAAAATATAAATGCCCAAAATTGAGCCAGGAAGAAACTGACAAGCTGAATAGACCGATATCTAGTAACGAGATTGAAACAGTGATCAAAAACCTCCCAAAAAACAAGAGCCCAGGACCTGATGGATTCCCTGGGGAATTCTACCAAACTTTCAAAGAAGAAATAACACCTATTCTCCTGAAGCTGCTTCAAAAAATTGAAGCAGAAGGAAAACTTACAGACTCTTTTTATGAAGCCTGCATGACACTGATCCCCAAACCAGGCAAAGACCACAGCAAAAAGGAGAACTTCAGACCAATATCACTGATGAACATGGGTGTTAAGATTCTCAACAAGATCCTAGCAAATAGGATCCAACAGCACATTAAAAATATTGTCCACCATGACCAGGTGGGATTCATCCCTGGGTTACAAGGATGGTTCAACATTTGCAAATCCATCAATGTGATAGAACAAATCAATAAGAGAAGAGTTAAGAACCACTTGGTCCTCTCAATTGATGCAGAAAAAGCATTTGACAAAATCCAGCATCCGTTCCTGATTAAAACGCTTCAAAGTATAGGGATAGAGGGAACATTCCTGAACTTCATAAAATCTATCTATGAAAGACCCACAGCAAATATCATCCTCAATGGGAAAAAGCTCGCAACCTTCCTGTTGAGATCAGGAACACGACAAGGATGCCCACTCTCACCACTCTTATTCAACATAGTATTAGAAGTCCTAGCAACAGCAATCAGACAACAAAGAGAAATAAAATGTATCCAAATTGGCAACAAAGAAGTCAAACTCCCTCTCTTCGCAGATGACATGATACTTTATATGGAAAACCCAAAAGACTCCACCCCCAAACTACTAGAACTCACAGCAATTCAGTAATGTGGCAGGATACAAAGTCAATGTACAGAAATCAGTTGCTTTCTTGTACATGAACAATGAAAATACAGAAAGGGAAATTAGAGAATTGATTCCATTTACTATAGCACCAAGAAATAAACCTAACCAAAGAGGTAAAGGATCTGTACTCGAAGAACTACAGAACACTCATGAAAGAAATTGAAGAAGACACAAAAAGTTGGAAGACCATTCCATGCTCTTGGTTCGGAAGAATAAACATTGTTACAATATCTATACTGCCTAGAGCAATCTATACTTTTAATGCCATTCTGATCAAAATTCCACTGGTATTTTTCAAGGAGCTGGAGCAAATAATCCTAAAATTTATATGGAATCAGAAGAAACCCCGAATCACTAAGGAAATGTTGAAAAACAAAAATAAAACTGGAGGCATCACGTTACCTGATTTCAAGCTTTATTACAAAGCTGTGATCACCAAGACAGCATGATACTGGCATAAAAACAGACACACAGATCAGTGGAACAGAGTAGAGAGCCCAGATATGGACCCTCAACTCTATGGTCAAATAATCTTCGACAAAGCAGGAAAAAATATCCAGTGGAAAAAAGACAGTCTCTTCAATAAGTGGTGCTGGGAAAATTGGACAGCTATATGTAGAAGAATGAAACTCGACCACTCTCTTACACCATACACAAAGATAAACTGGAAATGGATAAAGGACCTCAACGTGAGACAGGAATCCATCAGAATCCTAGAGGAGAACATAGGCAGTAACCTCTTCGATATCAGCCACAGCAACTTCTTTCAAGATATGTTTCCAAAGGCAAAGGAAACAAAAGCAAAAATGAACTTTTGGGACTTCATCAAGATCAAAAGCTTCTGCACAGCAAAGGAAACAGTTAACAAAACAAAGAGGCAACCCACGGAATGGGAGAAGATATTTGCAAATGACAGTACAGACAAAAGGTTGATATGCAGGATCTCTAAAGAACTCCTCAAATTCAACACACACAAAACAGATAATCATATCAAAAAATGGGCAGACATATGAACAGACACTGCTCCAAAGAAGACATACAAATGTCTAACAGACACATGAAAAAATGTTCATCATCACTAGCCATCAGGGAGATTCAAATTAAAAGCACATTGGGATACCACCTCACACCAGTTAGAATGGCCAAAATTAGCAAGACAGGAAACAACTTGTGTTGGAGAGGATGTGGAGAAAGGGGAACCCTCTTACACTGTTGGTGGGAATGCAAGTTGGTGCAGCCACTTTGGAGAACAGTGTGGAGATTCCTCAAGAAATTAAACATAGAGCTTCCCTATGGCCCCGCAATTGCACTACTGGGTATTTACCCCAAATACACAGATGTAGTGAAAAGAAGGGCCATCTGTACCCCAATGTTTATAGCAGCAATGGCCACGGTCGCCAAACTGTGGAAAGAACCAAGATGCCCTTCCACGGACGAATGGATAAAGAAGCTGTGGTCCATATACACTATGGAGTATTATGCCTCCATCAGAAAGGATGAATATCCAACTTTTGTATCAACATGGACGGGACTGGCAGAGATCATGCTGAGTGAAATAAGTCAAGCAGAGAGAGTCAATTATCATATGGTTTCACTTATTTGTGGAGCATAACAAATAAGGAGGACATGGGGAGATGGAGAGGAGAAGGGAGTTGAGGGAAATTAGAAGGGGAGATGAACCATGAGAGACTATGGACTCTGAAAAACAATCTGAGTGTTTTGAAGAGGCGGGGGTTGGGAGATTGGGGGAGCCACGTGGTGGGTATTGGGGAGGGCACGTATTGCATGGAGCACTGGGTGTGGTGCATAAACAATAAATTCTGTTATGCTTAAAAGAAAAAAAAATATTTTGGAAAAAAAAAAAGAAAATATAGCTTACCAAAAAAAAAAAAAAAAAAAAAAAAAAAAAAAAAAAAAAAAAATTTGAAAAAAAAAAAAAAAAAATATAGCTAACAAAAAAAAAAAAAAAAAGAAAAAGAAAAGAAAAGAAAAAGTCAGAGGGATCTACAGGTATCTCAGTGCTCTTTTCATCCTAAAGGCAGAATAACTCATAAAGATGCAATGAATGAATTTTTCTGTATCTACCTTAGTACCTTCTACCTAATATATTAGCATTTGCTGTGAAAAACATAACAAATCGTCAGAAAAATTTCCTAAAACTGAATAGTGCTATTTCCTTAAGAGATTAACTTAATATTTGCTTAAGAAAAATTAATTGAGATTCAGCATAATCTTCTCCAGTCCCATCCATTTTGATGCAAAAGTTGGATATTCATCCTTTCTGATGGCTGAGTAATATTCCATTGTACATATGGGCCACATCTTCTTTATCCATTCATCTGTTGAAGGACATATCGGCTCTTTCCATAGTCTGGCTATTGTGGACATTGCTGCTATGAACATTGGGGTGCATATGGCCCTTCTTTTCACTACATCTGTATCTCCGGGGGTTAATACACAGTAATACAATTGCTGGGTCATAGGGTAGCTCTTTTTTAAATTTTTTGAGGAACCGCCTCACTGTTTTCCAAAGTAGCTGCACCAACTTGCATTCCCACCAACAATATAAGAGGGTTCCCCTTTCTCCACAACTTCTCCAACATTTGTTGTCTCTTGCCTTGTTAATTTTAGCCATTCTAACTCATGTAAGGTGTTATCTCAATGCGGTTTTGATTTGAATCTCCCTGATGGCTAATGATAGTGAACATTTTTTCATGTGTTTGCTAGCCATTTGCATTCTTCATTGGAGAAGTGACTTTTCATGTCTTCTGCCCATTTTTTGACTTGATTATCTGTTTTTTGGGTGTTGAGTTTGAGAAGTTCTTTATAGATCTTGGATATCAGCCCTTTGTCAGAAGTGTCACTTGTGAATATCTTCTCCCATTCCTGAGTGAAATAAGTCAAATAGAGAAAGTCAATTATCATATGGTTTCACTTACTTGTGGAACATAAGGAATAACATGAAGGATATTAGAAGGAAAGGAAAAGTGAAGGGGGGGAGATCTGAGGGGGAGACAAACCATGAGAGACTCTGAGAAACATGAGTTTCATGAGTGGACTCTGAGAAACAAATTGAAAGTTTTAGAGGGAGTGCGTCAGGGGGATGGGTGAGTCTGGCGGTGGGTATAAGGAGGGCATATATTGCATGGAGCACTGGGTGTTATACATATGTAATGAATCTTGGAACACTACATCAGAAACTAATAATGTATTGTATGGTGACTAACAAAACACACACACACACAAAAAAAGTGAATTGACTAGATCTTTTAGGTGGGGGAAACATTAAATGGCTGACAAATGAGTAAGTGTCTCAAAAGAATTTGAGGAAAGGCTTGCATATTTGTTTCTGTAGCATCTAGGTTGAGTTCTAAATCTCAGATAACTTTTCTAATAAAAAGTGCTTAAAACTTTTATTAAATTAATGCATACTTTGAAATTGTGTCTTCCACCTTTTAAGTCAATCCTCGTTTCTCTCTTGATTTAATGGTTTAGTATAAAAATGAGTGAAATTATGAAGAGCACTCATGAACATAAAAAATATATTTTTAAAAAAGATCTAACAAAGTGATGTAACAAATCAAGCAACAGCTTTAAATATGGTGCTGTATTGCCTGCATTTTTGTTCATATCACTCTTTGATGTGGGTTTTAAAATTGGTAAAGGGCTTTGTCTGATATTGGTAGTGTGGTTGGGGAAATACAAGGGAGGACATTTTGTGTTGTTAAGTCAGTTAGGAAGTATATCACTTCTCTCTTCATATGAAGCCCTATCTTTTGAAATTTGTTTAGTGTTTGCTTTTTTTAGCTGCCCTGATCAAATGGACATAAACTGTTATTGGTATCTTGATTCTTTGTATCTCCATGACTTAAAATATAATGCAAATGCAGTTCTGATAATTTTTTTTTCTTGAATAAAATGCTCTGCAGCTGTGATTCTTAGAAACACATCTGGGCATACTACGCTGGTTTTCTCTTGTCCCAGGTCCAGAGCACCCTGTCCTGAAATAGTCAAAATGATGCCTGTTTATGAGGTGATCTTTCTTCTAAAGTGAAATATGTGAATTTATTGTAGACGATAAGGAATTTATCTGTTACGAATACCTAATCAGTTGTTAAGGATTTATTATATTTAGGTGTGTCCTTAATCTTTGGGCACTTTTAAAGGTTGACTATATTATAATGTAAAGGTACTATTCATGTTTATGCTACTTTCCTGCATTTAACCTCTTCCACAGGGACTTGTTGCACCTATAAACACCTGTTTGTATTATCTACAAAGTCTTTTAGTAGCCATGCTGACTAATTCTGTCTGTCATTTACTGAACATGATATTGTACCAGATCCAAGAGTTACTACTTTATATACTATGACCCAGTATGAATCAGAATATCAAAGTTCTTCTTGGAATTTTTTAATAAAAATATATGGAGAAGTATCAGCTGACTTTTGGGACTTCATCAAGATCAAAAGCTTCTGCACAGCAAAGGAAACAGTCAACAAAACAAAGAGGCAACCCACGGAATGGGAGAAGATATTTGCAAATGACAGTACAGACAAAAGGTTGATATCCAGGATCTATAAAGAACTTCTCAAACTCAACACGTGCAAAACAGATAATCATATCAAAAAATGGGCAGAAGATATGAACAGACACTTCTCCAATGAAGACATACAAATGGCTATCAGAC
>PISX010036583.1:0-11818 GCA_004024625.1 Mellivora capensis | reverse complement strand
TCAACATTCGCAAGTCAATCAATGTGATAGAACAAATCAATAAGAGAAGAGAGAAGAACCACATGGTCCTCTCAATTGATGCAGAAAAAGCATTTGACAAAATCCAGCATCTGTTCCTGATTAAAACGCTTCAAAGTATAGGGATAGAGGGAACATTCCTGAACTTCATAAAATCTATCTATGAAAGACCCACAGCAAATATCATCCTCAATGGGAAGAAGCTCACAGCCTTCCCATTGAGATCAGGAACACTACAAGGATGCCCACTCTCACCACTCTTGTTCAACATAGTATTAGAAGTCCTAGCAACAGCAATCAGACAACAAAGAGAAATAAAACGTATTCAAATTGGCAAGGAAGAAGTCAAACTCTCGCTCTTCACAGATGACATGATACTTCATATGGATAACCCAAAAGACTCCACCCCCAAACTACTAGAACTACAGCAATTCAGTAACGTGGCAGGATACAAAATCAATGTACAGAAATCAGTGGCTTTCTTATACACTAACAATGAAAATACAGAAATGGAAATTAGAGAATTGATTCCACTTACTATGACACCAAAAACCATAAGATACCTGGGAATAAACCTAACCAAAGAGGTAAGGGATCTATACTTGAGGAACTATAGAACACTCATGAAAGAAATAGAAGAAGACACAAAAAGGTGGAAGACCATTCCATGTTCATGGATTGGAAGAATAAACATTGTTATGTATTGTCTATACTACCTAGAGCAATCTATACTTTTAATGCCATTCCGATCAAAATTCGAAAGAGGTGGAGCAAATAATCCTAAAATTTGTATGGAATCAAAAGAGACCCTGAATTGCTAAGGAAATGTTGAAAAACAAAAATAAAACTGGTGGCATCACATTATCTGATTTCAAGCTTTACTACAAAGCTGTGATCACCAAGACAGCATGGTACTGGCATCAAAACAGACACAGACGAATGGAACAGAGTAGAGAGCCCAGATATGGACCCTCAACTCTATGGTCAAATAATCTTCGACAAAGCAGGAAAAAATACACAGTGGAAAAAAGACAGTCTCTTCAATAAATGGTGCTGGGAAAATTGGACAGCTATATGTAGAAGAATGAAACTCGACCATTCTCTTACACCATACACAATGATAAACTTGAAATGGATAGAGGACGTCAATGTGAGACAGGAATCCATCAGAATCCTAAAGGAGAACATAGGCAGTAACCTCTGATATCAGCCACAGCAACTTCTTTCAAGATATGTCTCCAAAGGCAAAGGAAACAAAAGCAAAAATGCACTTTTGGGACTTCATCAAGATCAAAAGCTTCTGCACAGCAAAGGAGACAGTCAATAAAACAAAGAGGCAACCCACGGAATGGGAGAAGATATTTGCAAATGACAGTACAGACAAAAGGTTGATATCCAGGATCTATAAAGAACTTCTCAAACTCAACACACACAAAACAGAAAATCATATCAAAAAGTGGGCAGAAGATATGAACAGACACTTCTCCAACGAAGACATACAAATGTCTATCAGGCACATGAAAAAATGTTCATCATCACTAGCCACCAGGGAGATTCAAATTAAAACCACATTGAGATACCACCTCACACCAGTTAGAATGGCCAAAATTAGCAAGACAGGAAACAACGTGTGTTGGAGAGGATGTGGAAAAAGGGGAACCCTTTTACACTGTTGGTGGGAATGCAACTTGGTGCAGCCACTCTTAAGAACAGTGTGGAGATTCCTGAAGAAGTTAAAAATAGAGCTTCCCTATGAACCTGCAATTGTGCTACTGGGTATTTACCCCAAAGATACAGATGTGGTGAAAAGAAGGGCTATCTGTACCCCAATGTTTATAGCAGCAATGGCCACGGTTGCCAAACTGTGGAAAGAACCAAGATGCCCTTTTATGGACGAATGGATAAGGAAGATGTGGTCCATATACACTATGGAGTATTATGCCTCCATCAGAAAGGATGAATATCCAACTTTTGTAGCAACATGGACAGGACTGGAAGAGATTATGCTGAGTGAAATAAGTCAAGCAGAGAGAGTCAATTATCATATGGTTTCACTTATTTGCGGAGCATAACAAATAACACAGAGGACGTGGGGAGATGGAGAGGAGAAGGGAGTTGAGGGAAATTGGATGGGGAGATGAACCATGAGAGACTATGGACTCTGAAAAACAACCTGAGGGTTTTGAAGGGGCGGGGGGTGGGAGGTTGGGGGAGCCAGGTGGTGGGTATTATGGAGGGCACGCATTGCATGGAGCACTGGGTGTGGTGCAAAAACTATGAATTCTGTTACGCTGAAAAGAAATTTAAAAAAAAAGGTGTTACAGAATAAAGCAAAAACAAAAAAAGAAATTATATATGTATGATTTTAACTATTCTTTAATCTGCTTCTGGGCAACAAAAGTGATTTGTGTCAGCCGTTATTGCATTAAACTTTAATTTTCTTCCACTGGTACAGGATTATATAAAGGAATATTGGATTGCACTCAGCATGCATTAGCCGAGTACTGTCTCTGCTGCCAAGGAACAAATGGATTTCACTCTTTCTTTGATTTATATTTTTATTGCTGTTTTCCCCTCCTTCTATTTCCCATTACCCTTCTGTTTGCCAGCTCTGAGGTACCCTGTAGGAGCAGCAGAAAGGCAGGCAGAATTATTGGCTTATTGCATATATTTATGTTCCAAGGCTTCTCAGTCATCTATGTCAGAGGAATAAAGTAGCCTCCAGCTGGGGGACTGCATGTCAGTTTGAAACTATTAAATTAAAACTTTTTTTTAAGGTAAAAAGTCACCTCTTACATGCTTAAAATTCGCAAAACTAGCTGGATTTTGCCTCTCTTCTGATATCTTGGGGGTATCTATAGTGGGTGGAGAAAACTGCTATTGAGACAGAAAAAGATAAAGATCTCAGACGTCCTTTTGCATGCAGGTGGGTATATGCAGCAGAGCCACTGAGATTCAGAAGGCAGAAGAGGCTCTCTTTGGCCCTCACCTTAGGGTCTTCAAGATACAAATGTATTTCTGGTTACAAGAATAAATGATCTCCCTCCCTTCAGAGGAATAGAGAGACAGCTGACTGCCTGCCCCCTGCATAGAACCTAGAGGGGCTGCTAGAAATAAGACTCTAAGATTATAGCAGAGAAAGCCAACAAATCCGATGTGTCAAGGAAAGAAGCATGTATTAGATTTGGTCTGCAGAAATCTCTAGATTTCCAAAGAAGAAAATAAACCTGATTTCAATTTTGGTTTTGGTTCTCACAGACTTCTGGAAATTATTGAATTTCTAGATCTCAGAAGAGTAGTTATTGGGTAGGATGTCCATAGCAGATGCCATTTAGCAGCACTTCTCAGGAAGGATCCAGGTGTCCAAATTGGGGCCTGACTCTTCTAAGAATGAGCAGCCCCTGCATTGGGGACTGGAATTTGTTCTCCAAAGGAGCCCAAATGGGTTGACCCAAGGCAACGATGCTTATATGAAATTAAGAGAACCATTTCAAAGAGCAGAATAAAGACTAAGAAAACCACTGGCAGGCCATTAAAACAAAAGACTAAGACCTAATTAGTGGAGCAAAGAAGTTTCCACAGAATTTGAACAATAAAAAAAAATATTCATGAATTCATCCTTAAGTATCTTTTGGATACATAATACACTCAAAACATTTTTTTAAAAGATTTTATTTATTTATTTGACACAGAGAGAGAGATCAAAAGTAGGCAGAGAGGCAGGCAGAGAGAGGGAGGGAAGCAGGCTCCCCGCTGAGCAGAGAGCCCAATGTGAGGCTCGATCCCAGGACCCTGAGATCATGACCTGAGCTGAAGGCAGAGGCTTAACCTACTGAACCACCCAGGTGCCCCCCCCCTTTTTTTTTTACAGGTGAGGCTGCCCCAAGGACAGACAGGTTTATTGAAGGCACAGCCAGGTGATCAACGGTTGGACTTGCCCACACGTTCCAGCTCGTCCTTCTTGATAGCATACGAATTGGAAGAGCCCTTGGCTGCATTGATGAGCTCATCTGCTAGGCACTCAGCAATGGTCTTGATGTTCCAGAAGGCACCCTCATGTGCACCTGTGCACAGCAGCCAGATGGCCTGATTCACACGGCGCAGGGGGACACATCAACAGCCTGACGCCTCACTGTTCCAGCTCGCCCGATGCGGGTTGAGTCCTCCCCGGGACCGCTGTTAATAATTGCATTCACCAGGGGCACCTGGGTGGCTCAGTGGGTTAAGCCTCTGCCTTCGGCTCAGGTCATGATCTCGGGGTCCCGGGATAGAGTCCCGCATTGGGCTCTCTGCTAGGCGGAGAGCCTACTTCCTCCTCTCTCTCTCTGCCTACTTGTGACCTCTCTCTGTCAAATAAATTAAAAAATAATAATAATAATTGCGTTCACCAGGACCTGCAGCGGGCTCTCACCAGTGAGCAGATGGATGATCTCGAAGGCATGCTTGACAATGCGCACGGTCATGAGCTTCTTGTCATTGTTGCGGCCATGCATCATCATGGAGTTGGTGAGACGCTCCACGATGGGGCATTGCGCCCTGTAGAAGTGCTTGGCTTCATAGAGCCCTGCACTGTGGGGCAGGTACTTGGCATACTTCTCCTTCACCTCAATGTAATCCTGCAAGGAAATGTCATTGATCTGAATGTCATCGGTGCTCCACTTCCTGAAGAGCTTGATGTCAGGGGTCACCACCACCGCAGGTGCAGCTGTCTCCCACTCGGGGAGATGTGAATCATCTACATCTAACTCAGGTACTAAATAGATAGGATTTGTTTCCAAAACCAAGAGGCACTTGTTACTTGTCACTAATCTTTATATTTCAGTGTATTTTCATATCGGATACGATGTTATATCATAAAGAATAAATGAAATATTCAAAAACTTCATTCCAAAGACATATAATATCTGGCCCAGACATTCAACAAATGTATGTTACATTCTTCTCCTTCAGCCCCATAATGCTTATGTCCTAATAAATTACATTGTAATTTGTAATAAATTGTAATGAAATAAAAATAAAATTGTAATAAAAATTACAGTAATTTGGTAGAAACCACTTTTTTCAAAGGCTATTTTGGTTTTTCATTAATTATAATGTGTCAAATAGAGTCCATGGCCCACCAAATTTATAGCAAATTCCATTCTATATTGAACAAACTGTTATCTTGAAGTTCCCGGATAGACTAGATTTGACTCCATCATTCCCATTTTTTTCCAATGGATTTTTGGAAATTATATGGAATTTTCAGTGTCTGCCAAGAATATTGAACTTAAAGGAGCTTCCTTTATGTCGATAATTCTCTAGAACCCCTTACCATGGAGATAAAAATGGCCATGCCACAGAAAAGTATACCTGAGATTGAATATTCATAGCCCAAAGTCACTTGCACTTAGAATCTTCTCAGTTAGGCCAGCCATCTACTATATCTTGTTTTAGACACTAGCAGTTACCTATAAAAATGCCCCTAAGATTCAATGAAAACTTATAATACTTTAGGAAAAATGGGGAGGAAAATAATTTAAAAAAACATAAAATGTAAAGAAAGCAAGAGGGATTCTCTACTAAACATAGTGGAGTTCCATATAAAACACCCATTTAAGAAGCTTCTTCTTGTTTAATATCTAGTACTCTCACGTCCCTTTGTTCTTCTTAAAAAACAAAAGCCTTTAAAAAGACTCTTGTAAGTTTACTCATTCTAAAATCTAAATAACAAAATAGTCTTAAGTATTATTTCATTATCCCTACACAACACTTACATCACTAAATCTTGGTTGTATTAATAAAATAAAACTTCAGAGCTCCTGAAGTTTGGAGTCTTGTTTTGTTTTTTTGGGTTTTTTTGTGACTAAGCGGCCAGCTAACTTTACATAAATCTATGTTCATTGAGGTCACATTAAAAACACTGAAATTTATGATGAGCTAGCCAAATGTTTTATTTCAATATGTAGCTTTTAAAAAAATTCGGTATGGAAGATAACTTTTATATTTGTTAGGTTTATGTTGCAGTAGTAACATGTAACAAACATTCCCAAAATTCAGTGTGTGTACTCTTTCTACTATCAGCAACTACATGCTGTTTCTCCACATCAATTTCTAGTACCAACTGGAGGTCTAGAAATTCAATTCACTTTAGACACTAACTTCTAGAGGTAGCACAGACTTCACAGGTCAAGGACTGCAAAACTGCCCTCACTTCAGCTGTTAGCCACAAGTGGGGTACCCCAACTTTTGATCAGAAGACTATAAATTCAGTGGTACTTACAACTCCCCTCCTTAGGTCTGGTAATTTGCTACAGTGGCTCACAGAAATTAGGAAGTGCTTTATTTATGATTTCCAGTTTACTACAAAGGATATAATTCAGGAATAGCCAAGTGGAAGAAATGCACAGGGCAAGATATGGGGGAGGGGAGGGAGAAAAAGCTTCCATGCCCTTTTGGGTGTTCTGCCTGCCTGGCATACCAATGTGTTCACCACCCTTGAAACCCTCAAAATCTCATTGTTCAGGAGTTTCTAGAGAGGTTTCACCACGTAGGCATGATTTACTAAATCACTGGCCATTGTTGAATGAATTCAATTTCCAGCCTCTCTCCCCTCCCTGGAGGTTGATTTAATTTCATGATTGTTTTTCCTGTTGATCAGTCCCCATTCTAAAGTTATCTAGCCCCTACCACCAGGGATCATATTAACATGTAAAAGACAGCAAATTCCAAACTTTTGGGGAGCTCTGTGCCAGGAACTGGGAACAAAGACCAAATGTTTATTTTTATTATACCACATAGTAGTTTATAAAAACACACATTGTCTCTCATGGAGATTTCTATAGGTAGGTTGGGTCTCTGCTAAGCTTACCTGGGATCATGTCAGCTTGGTCTAGGTTGTGGTTTGGTTTGAGATATACTCCATGTATTTTCTTATTTTGGGCCCAGCACTTACCCAGTGTATGTTTTTTCTTGGTGGATGGTCAAAACATAAGAGGTGTGAACAGAAATGGGCAATGTCTCTTAATACTTCATACTAGAACTGATACATGCTTTTGCCACCCCCTACCCCCCCCACCACCACATTCAGTTGACTAAAGCAAGACACATGGTCAAATCCAAAGTCAATGAGACACGAAATAAATCTGCTCATATGACATTAATTGCAGGGTAGGAGTAGTACAGGAGAAATTTTGACAAATAACACAATATACTAGGGGTCTTCAAATGTTTTTTCAAAGGGGCAGAGTAAAAAGCATCACAAAATTCTTGCCTGTTCTAGCTAGCATTTTCTGACTCCTGCAATAAAACACAGTCTTTCCTATTATCACAATTTTCCCTTCCAAATGCAAATTATGAATACCCCAAGAGTCATATTCAATCAGAGTCAACATCCAGGATCTCAAGACAATATCTGTATCAGGCCAAAATGTGGCAACTCATGATCCAGAGACTTAAGAATTAAAATGTCAAACCATCTGGTATACACACACACACACACACACACACACACACAGTGATGAAAAGAGGCAGGGTAACTACAGTTAACATCCCCATTTGGAAAAGAAAAGAATTGGAGGCACAGAGGAGTAACCAAAATCCTACAGAAGATGGTAAATATGTCATAATTAGGCCCCAGATCCAATTCCTAGTAACAACTCCTTAGTCCACTGTTCTCCATGGTTCTTGAATGTACCTGCTGTGATATCTTTTCTTTTGTTAGCCTTGGCCACATTTGAAAAGACCATCAGATCACTTCTTGGCCTTTTGGCTAAGAAGTATAAAAAGACCATCAGAGAACATTCCTTTCTTTCTTAGCTTGTTTCTTACCTGTTTAAAGTTGAAATCCCTGTGTTCTCTTTCATTGTTCATTTTTAAATTGAGGGTGATGTACTTTTGTCAATAACAGCTCTCTGAACCCCTTCTTCCTCCCCTCTTTTTTTAATCTCTCAATTTGATCAGTCCTATATGCCAAAAGTCAGACCCATAATTTGGGGGGGGGGATGTCTCTTTCTCTTTCTTGACTTAATTTCATCTCCTTTGACCATATCTTCCTTCACTGAAATTATACTCTTAGTCTCCTTTATAGATGCCATCTTGCCCAACTGTAATGATCTACTGACCCCTATCTTAAGTTGTGGAGAGTTCTTAACCAAAGGTTTTCATAGCCACATCCATATTTTGTTTGCTCTGAGGCTGTGTCTTTAAAATCAAAGTTCTGGTTGGGTTTTTCCCATGACTCTGAGTCTTAGAAGGCCTTTTATTTTTTATTTTATTTTTTAAAAGATTTTATTCATTCATTTGAGAGAGAGAGAGAGCACATGCAGGAGGAGTGGCAGAGGGAGAGGGAAAAGCAGCCTCCCTACTGAGCAGGGAGCCCCAAGCAGGGCTTAGAAGGCCTTTTAAACTCAAAATATATTTTTTTAAGATTTTATTTATTATTTGACAGAGACAGACACAGCGAGAGAGGGAACATAAGCAAATTATGGACAGGAAGCAGGCTTTCCATCTAGTGGGGAATCCGACACAGGGCTCGATTCCAGGACCCTGGGATCATGACCTGAGCTGAAGGCATATGCTTAACAACTGAGCCACCCAGGCACCCTCAAAATATTTTTTAATCTTATCTTCAACTGGTGAAGACTTGAAAGAGTTTCATTTCTCAACCTGAAAAATTCTAGATTTTCTGAGCATTCTATATTCTTTTTCAAGTGTTTTTTTTTTTCCTGAGATCCTCTTTTTCTTTTGGCATCATATCAAATAAAACTAGTAACAATCAACTCATCCTATCAACAACCTGCCTCAAAACTTCCATGCCTAATGTAACAAATTAATTAGAAGGAACATTTACTAAATGTTTTACCCCAAGTAACCTGGGTTGCCATTCCCAGGCCACTTTAAACAGTTCCCTCATTCCAAAGCCAGTGCTTCATATTTTAGGTTGATGTCATGGCTGTATTTCATTCTTACTATCAATTTTTGCATAATATGTTTTTGGTTGTTTTTTTTTTAGTACAGTTGACATACAATATTACATTAGTTTCAGGTGTACAACTTAGTGATTTGACAAGTTCATACATTATGTATGCTATGTTCACCATAAGCATAGATACCACCTGTCCTATTACATGACTGTATTCTTTATGCTGTGTCTTATATTCCCCTGACTTATTCATTCCATAACTGGAAGCCAATCATGTCCTTTCTCCTTCACCCATTTTTCCCAGACCCCTACCCCTTGAAACCCCTTTATTCATTTGTTGCTTTTATAGACTCCATCTCTGATTGAATTAATACAGTATTTGTCTTCTCTGTATGACTTATTTCACTTAGGATAATACCCTGTAGGACCATCCATGTTGTCTCAAATGGCACAATCTCACCCTTTTTTATAGCTGTGTAGTATTCCCCATTGTGTGTGTGTCTGTGTGTGTATACACCATATCTTCCCTATCCATTCATCTACTGATGGACCCTTAGATTGCTTCCACCTCTTTAAAAATATTCCTAAAACTTAGTGCTTTGCAATAATAAACATTTTTTTCTTGCTGAATATATGAAACTAAGGGAGTTTGTTCCTAGCTACCTGTCCTACAAGAAATGCTAATGGGGGTCTTCAATTTGAAATATAAGAATATTAAACAATAACTCGAAGTTATATGAAGAAATAAGGAGCTCTGGTAAAAGTAAGTTCATAGGTAAACATAAGAGCTAGTAATATTTTTGCTTTAGAATTCTTTTTGTTTCCTATACAATTTAAAAGACAAATGCATAAAACAATAATTATAATGTTAATGGGCAATGTTAATGTTATGTTAATGGGCACACAGGTACAAAGATGCAACCTGTGAAAATAACAATCCAAAGGGTGGGGAAATGGAGGTGCAAAGGAGCAGTTTTTATATGCTATTGAAGAAAAGTTGTTATCAATTTAAAACTAGATTATTTAAATTTAGGATATTAACTTAAATTCTCATGGTAACCACTTAAAAAATAACTAACAAATACACATAGAAGGAAATAGGAAGGGAATCAAAATGACAGACTAGAAAAAATTAACCAAACACAAAAAAAGATAGCATTGAAGGAAATGAAGAAAAAAGAAAAGATGACATATAAAAACGAAGAGTAAGATGGTGAAAGAAAACATTTTTTTAAAGATTTTTTATTTATTTTAGAGAGACAGAGAAAGAGAGAGCAAACACAAGAGCGGGGTGAGGGGCAGAGGGAGAAGCCCTAATTCAGGGCTCAGTCCCTGTACTCCAGGATCATGACCTGAGCAGAAGGCAGATGCTTAATTGATTGAGTCACGCAGGTGCCTGGAAGAAAGACTTCTTAACAGTAATCTCCTTAAAAGTAAATGCATTAAATTCACCAACTAAAAAAATAGAGGCTGGTAGAATGGATACAAAAACATGATCCACCCACATACATACATATAAGAAACTCAATTTAGGCCCCAAAACAAAACATAGGTTGAATATGAAAGAATGGAAAAGACATTCCATAGCAGTAATCAAAAGAAAGCTGGAGTGTCTACATTATTATCAGACAAAACCAACTTCAAGTCAAAATTGTTACAGGATACTCAGAAAGTCATTTTTTTTTTTTTCTGGAGCAAATAATTTTTAATTTTTTTTAAACAATTACACCAAAGAATCATGCAATGCTGCCAGCATTGGATGCAATCCTGGCCCACAAGTCTGCACACTCCTTGGCGACTGGTCCTGTGATATTAGACCCTTTCATTTCACCTTTATTGTTTACTATGAACCCGGCATTATCTTCAAAATAGAGAAACACACCATCTTTTCTCCAGTATGATTTTCGTTGTCGAATTACCACTGCTGGATGTACTTTCTTTCTGAGCTCTGGTTTGCCTTTCTTCACTGTGGCCATCACCATGTCACCCACACCGGCAGCAGGAAGTCTGTTCAATCATCCCTTGATCCCCTTCACAGAGATGATATACAGATTTTTGGCTCCTGTGTTGTCAGCACAGTTGATTACGGCACCCACCGGAAGACCCAGGGAAATCCGGAATTTCGCACCAGAGGACCCACCACGTCCTCGCTTCGACATCTTGAACGCCGGAAAGGGACAAAAAGCCAGAAAGTCATATATTGATAAAAGGGTAAAACTATAAAGAAATAAAATTTATGATCAAACAATAGAAAATACATGAAGGAAATATTGAAAGAATGCAAATCAAAACCACAATGAGACACTACTTCACACCTACTAGAAAGGTAAAAATTAAAAAAAAAAAAAAGAAAACAACAATGTCGATAAGAATATGGAGAAATTGAAACCCTCTTACATTGTTTATGGGAACACAAAGTTCCCATAGAACACAAAATTCCCAAAGAATATAAAGTACAGAAAAGTATGGTGGTTCTTAAAAAAACTTAAAAAAGTTAAACAGAATTGCCGTATGACTTAGCATTTCTACTTTTAGGTATATAACCAAAGGAACTGAAGACAGGTACTCAAACAAATACTTGTGCATGAACATTAATGCAGTAAGATTCACAGTATCCTCAAAGTGGAATTAACCCAAATGCCCATCAACAGATAAATGGATAAACATATAATGGAATATTATTCAACCATGGAAAGGAGTAAAATGCTGATACATCTGTAACAGAGATGATTCTCAAAATCATGTTGAGAAAAGCCAGACACAAAAGGTCACATATTTTAATGATTCCATTTATATGAAATAGCCAGATTAGGTTAAGTCCATAGAGATAGAAAGCAGGTAGGAGGCTGCTAGTGGTTGTTGAGTTCATGGGAAGTGACTCATGAATAATATGGAGTG